>JAHREE010000444.1:5892381-5956582 GCA_033628505.1 Tringa tobata
CAGCTCCCGCCGGGGCTCCAGCCGTTGCGGCGGCCGGGACATGTTGGGGCCGGGCGGGGTTATTTATAGCCGGCAGGAAACGGCTCGGCTCTGGGGCGCCGCTCCCCCGCCCGGCCGCGCCGCCGCACATGCCCCGGTGAACGGGGGGACTGTGGGTGGGTGGATGGATGGATGGATGGATGGATGGATGGATGGATGGGTACCACCCCCCCCCGGCTGGCGGTGCAAGAATTTTTCCCCCCTGGAGTGGGGTCCTTTCCCCCCGGGTGGGGTTGAAGGTGAAGGTCCCTCTGCCCCCAGGTGCACCCAAGGGAGAGTAAAAAGCAATCAGAGTTAACGAGGTGGCCACACGGCAGGGAAGGGTTTTACCCTGCAAACGGCCCGAGCTATGGACATTGGGAGATTTTCCCCTTTCCAAGGGTCCGTCCCGTCCTCCAAACCCTCATCCTCCAGACCCTCATCCGTTCTCTGTTCATACCCATCACCTGCAACCTCCTGGCCTCCAGTGCACCCTCCTGCTCAGCACTGCTCCGGCCACCTGGGAAAGGCACAGGGTCGTTAAGCGGGGTCTCCTCTCACCCCCAGCTCCTGATACTCTGTTTGCCCACGGAGCTCTCAACACGCTTCATTTTCCTCACCTGCCTCTCATGGCCTTGATAGCAGCCAGCAGGGGAGGGGTCGTGGAGCTTGGGGAATGGCAAGGCAGCAGGCAGACACACACACAGTGGAGAAGAAACGTAATTAAACAGTGGGAAAGACGTATTTGCTTTTTCCCTTTTAAGGTTTGCAGTATACCGAGGTGTGGGAAGGTCAATTACCCCTCTCTACATGATGCCCCAAAAGGCATTTGTGCTTCTTACCTCAATTAACTCACGCAGCGACTGCTTTGCCAGACAAGCAATAGATTCTGCTTCCTTTTCCCTCTCAGCTTGACTAAGTTTTCTAGAAACAAAACTTCTGTTAATGTTTTTGGGTCCAGCACTGAAGTCTTGAATGGAAAAATGCCCAAAGTATATGTAATGGAGTAGCTTGGATAGATAGGACCAAGGTTTGAAGGGTGAGAGTCATGTCCTGAGCACGTGTTTGAGCCAACACATTGATCCCACATGCTTCTGTCTCTGTAGGATTTCACATTTTGGAGGTATTTGGATGGTTTTTTTGATTACTCCATGCATGAACATGGTCCAGCCCAGCAGCTACATAACACTATTGTCGAAAAGATATGAATGTTAGGGACAGGTTTCCTGAAGAACTTAAATATGTTCTTGATTCTCTTGTAGCAACATGTCCCAGCAATGTCAAAGACTGAGTAACCTGTGTGCTAAGTTGCTACAGCTTATTTTCATGTTTTGACCAGGAGATGACCAGTTGCCCAAAAGCACAGCATTATGGTGAGACACACTGCCCTAAGAGCAATGGCATTATTGATTTGCCTTCAGCATAAGGTTTCAAATCTTGCCAGGCTTTTATGTAGGTCATTCCTCTGTTTCTGTGTCATTGCATGCTTGGAGCATTACAAGATGGACACGAAAACAGGTACAATTTTTTTCTCTCTTCTGATGATTGCACACAAGCTAGGCTAGCTTGCAAGCAAAAATTATGAAGCTCACAAATGGAAAAACTGCAGGTAATCTGTGTTTACTGTCTTTACTGACCTAAAGCTCCCTAAAGAGGGTCGCAAATCCACATGAGGTTCCTAAGCACGGCATAGTGCATTTGGGTCATCGGTTAGCTCAAAAGTCACGTAGAGGCAAACAGCTTCCTCTTGCCTACATACTGGAGAAATAGCATGTGGTGTGTTTATTCCAGGCTCTATGAGATAAATAACAAACACTGATACAGATCTGTTCAGCTGTTGGAATTTGGGAAGACGTGCTGCGGTGGATGACCGGTGCTGGGATGAAAGGAAACAATGACAACCCCCTTGCTAGGAAAGAGTTCCCCCTGTATGGGGAACCCACCGAGCGACCCATCATCACCACGCTGCGGTAGCCTACAAACTGCTTTGGTCTCTTGCCTGCGGGTCGGTCCAGCCTGTCGCACGGTAACAAGCGAGATTGCCCTCTCCTTGTTGTAAACAACCCACCTACAGCCAACAGAACTCAGAATGAGCATGGAAACGGTGGCTCGCAGGCTGCCTGTTTTCCATATCTCTGCCGGGCTTTCATACTTCACGAGGGACTGAAGTACTATTGTTTTAGAGAATCTTTTGCAAAGCAGTGGGTGATTGCCCCATTTGTAGTTGGGATTTGATTTCCAGAAAGGGACAAAGTGCTCCAGAGCTTTGTTAGAAGCCAGTGTCTGCACAACTTTCATCTGAGGGGATCTTGGCAGTCTTCATACCAGCTTGATGATTTTTCAAGAAGAAAAAGAGGAAAGGAGGGAATCTACACCCAGGGGTGTGCCATGGAGGATGGAGGCTGTGCTAGCACTAGTGAACGTGTGAAAATGTGAGCTCTTGCAACTGGATCCAAGTGCAGCAACATTCTAAAAGTGTCCAAGGTCAAAAGCGTCTCTGATGTGCTAAACTATCAGTGACTTTAAAGGTGACACCTCACATGTCATTGTACCAGAAAACAGACTTTTCAGGGAGGTAATGTGGCTCCTTCCTCCAATAGCAGCACAATGTTTATGCACTTTGTGGGCCCTGTGTTCCACATACTCTTTCTCCCTGCTGTCCCTCCCCACTGCGGCTTGCTTCAGCTGTGGAAAGAGGAACTGCTGAGTCAGCACACTGATGAAACTCAGACTGCTTTCACACATCTCTGGGGAGATGGCCACAGCAAGGAGATTAGCAGCAATTTATGTCCTGGAGAAAAAACGAGTACTTAAATTGTCTTACAATTGCCCGAAACAACAATCTGATTTTTTAAAGACTCTCAAACTGAAGGAGGCTTCAGGACCCAAGTACAAGTTGCAGGTGAGTGATGACACCTGGCATTCACAAGCTCATGATCAAGCATTTAGAGTTCAGTGACTGCCATTTTTCTGCTTGCTCTGTTGATCAACTCCACTATGTTTTACAAAGCTGAGATGCAACTGGCTAAATAGACAGAATAAAGCTATCAAATTTAGCTCATCTGCCTAGTGATGTTGGAGAAGAGCAGCCTGTTCTGATTACAGACTCACGCAGAGGTGAAACAGTTCCCTTGGAGCTGGTACAAGGTAATGGACTTGTAAAAATTCAAATAAGCCCCTCAGAAGGGTCAGGTCTCCTGAACAGCATGAGTGCCATGAGGAAAAGAGATTTGGGGGCGACCACATCTCTGGGAGCAAAATAACCACGGCACAGTAGAAAGTAGTTGAAGGTCAGATAAAGGGGTGGGAAGGGGAAAGTTAGCTGCCAAACTGTTTAAAAATTGGAAATATAATCAGATGAGAAGACGGAGATGTTCCAGAGAGCTATTATATTGACATAAATAGGGTGTTATCAACAAATGCAAAGTGAATAAAAGCAGCTTTAACAGCAAGGAGATGGCAGCTAAAAGAGGGGCAAGTTAACTGCTCAGAGAACCACCACTGTCGAAGCGACACCTTCTCACCCAGAGGCCCCTGGTCTGCCTTCATTTAAATGAGGTCTGCTTACTTCACCGCCATGGTGTTTGCATTTCCTTATTTTTTGCACTTATTAGAGAAACTTAACAATGAGTGTGTGAGGTCTGTTTCTTGCTTTGCTTATAATCAGAATTATTAATTGAAGCTCAGAGCCGAAATTTGCCTGTTGAAGGCAACCAGGCAGCCGAGAGGCACGTGCGGGTCGCATGAGTATTATCCATCCCGGGCCACCTCCCTGGGGCTGCTGGTGCTACCCAGGTAGGAGAGAGGAGGATTTAGTGTCAAGATCACAGGGAGAGACTACAGTGCTGTAAATGAGAAATCGTTAGACAATACGTATTTACACACTGACGGCAAATTAGCTTTGACAGTGACTGAGGCAGCATATTTACAACCTCCAAAGCTACTATTTTAGCAGGTATACAGATGTGTCGACATGTTAAAAGGGCAGTAGCAGACGAGAAGGAATAGTCTGTGTGTAGGCAGGGATAATGTCTTTTAGTAGATGGATACTGGAAATGGAGGATATTAGTGGTATGTCAGAAAAATGTATCACAAAGGTGAACTAGAACCAGAGAATAAAGACTGGGACAGTCTGAGTGTTCAAAGCAAAGCAAAAAAAAAAAAAAAAGATGCAGATGAACTGTGTCCTGAAGTGTGCCAATTGATGTTTGGAGAAGCATCTGTTTGGAGAGTTCAGAGTACAATGCCCAGATTCTGCAACCTAAGAAGGGAAGCTGTTTGCATTTATTTTTTGCCTGGTGTCGCATCTTTTGAGACATAATAGCTCATCAAGACTTGGAGCGATAGGAAGGCAGATGATTTGCTGTGCCTGTAAGACAGATCAAGCTACCACAAATAAAAGTTTTCAAATAAATAATTTCAATTTTTTTTTTTTTTTTTCCTGAGGAAATGGTAGGACAACAATCTAGCGTGGTAGGTAGCTGTGTATGAAGAGAGCTGGAGAAGCAAGCAGGCAGGCACACATGTGTGCATGCACGCAACCCGGCACACAGGTAGGTGGAATTTGGAGGCCAAGACCTAGATCTGCCCTGAGAAAGCTAAACAAAGATACTGTGGATGCTCAGCGTGAATCTTGTTACTTATGTTTATTTTTAATGCTAAGATTCAACCACATGCTGCTCTAAGAGGATTGTTCTGTCAATTTTAATGCCAATCCCAGTCTCCCAAATTAAGTCCCAGGCACTGGCACACTGCAGTTTAGCTCATCCCGACCCGGGAAACTGCGTGACTCTCTCCAAGGGCTGAGAGCTGAAAACTGACACTGAAGATAAACAGAGCTGCAGCAAGCACTCCGGCTGTCAGCAGAGGTTTCGCCCAGCATACATCTTCAGCAATCGTTTACAGGGTTAATGATCATCCAGGGAGGCAAAGATTACCATCATCTAAACGGTAGGAACTGAACACAGTGTTACGAGTGATCGATTGCCCCAGACAAGCTGTTTGCTTTGCTTAGGACTGCAGCTCACCAAAACATTGTCCAGCAAACACTACGCAATGATGGAACTATTGCACAAGTGCTTAATTTTCCCTATAGAGCGTTTCAAATGCCTGTTCTCCACAGACATGACACATTCCTGTAGAGCATTACCATAACACAAATTATTTTATTAAACTCACAGGAAATTATTTACAGCTGTTAGCAAAGTAGCCCTATTGGCTTGGACAACCAGCTGGGAAAGATGAGTAACTTCTATCAGTTGCCCCACCTCTCCTTATTTATTTTTGAGAAAAATAGGCAGCACTGCTAGTATTTCCACGCTGTTTTATTGAAACACGCATAGGCTTGTTGCTTATGTTGAGTATTTAGTAAAATCCAAAGGTCTTTGGCCAAAGGCAGCACTACTTTGTTTTAGCCACTAGAGTGAGCTGCTGCTCAACATTTGGGTAAAGTTTGGGTGACTTTTTTTGTGTGTTGCTCAGGGGAGGAGGTGTCCTGTCATTTTGTTACATACAAGTAAAACAGATCCACACTTGCTCTAGGAATGATCTTTGTTTACAGTGAAGAGAAAGAATTGTATTTAAATTTTTAAGTCGTATTTAAAATGTCATAGTGAGCACCCCAATTTGAAGGCTCTCCCATATTAGGCATCACTTAAAATGGAGAGTGGAAACCAACCTTCCTGGAGCAGAATAACTGAGGACAAAGGTTATCCTATGGATAACATCCTTTCCCTCTGGCCTAAACTTTTTCCTTAGGATTCAATTGCAGAACACCTCTGTTAGCAACTGAAAAATCCTAAGCATTGATACATAATGGATGTGGGGCTTCTTACAACGAGCATTAGCAGGTAACAGTAAGAGGGCCGCAACTGCAATATAGTCACTGGGATGCCTCATGGTCACAGAGCAAGGCTCAGTGGTAAAAAAGGGCAAAAAGTCCTCCTCTAAAAGTGCTTTACCAGGGGACTTGATAGCAAAAAGTATCTGTGGGACCCAACCAGCTGAGGCTGGGTCCTTCCCGCAGTAAAGAACAGTCCCTCCTCTTGCTACGTGAAGAGTTTCTACAGGCATAGTCAAGTATGACAGTCAGTCATTTCAGATTTGTGCATGAAAATCTAGTGCTTAAGCTTGGACTTTGAGATATTTCTGCTGGTTACATCTAGCGTTACAAGAGGAGTTGTTTGTGACTGCCAACACAAAAACCACAGAGCAAATATTGAAACCAGCTTGAGCACTAAAGTTGGATACAGATTTACAGCTCAACTAAAGCTTATTACACTGCTATTGATTTCACTGGAATTGTATCTGTGGGTTACAAAGTCAGACAGTGTTATTAATACATTAACATTTTTAATAAATGGTAAAATGGATCAAAACCTGGCTGACAGCCATTCAGTCTAGAAGTGTTTCTCATTGGCACTGAAATGCCACTGAGCAGCAGCTCAGAAGTGCTAAGTATGGAGCCTTACGTTTTATTATTCCTGCTCTCTCCCAGCAAGGACCAATTCCTGTCGGTGAAACTTTCGGAGGCTGGCCAGGTTTTGATGGTTAAGATGTTTTCAGATGCTGACCAGGGTAGCAAATAGTTTCCAGCTGATGTTCATCCTTGCTGATTTAATTCAATAAGGCGACCAGCAAATACAGCTAACGTTCCTATAATACAAACTAGCATAAATATGCCAAGGAGAAGATGATCAACCACCATCGCAACAAACTTCCATTCTTCTGCAGCCTGGGGAAGAAACAAAGGAGGTGGTAAAATCTCTGCAGAGCCTGTGGGCATTCTTGTAATTTACTCTCTTAACAAGGGAAAAGCTCTTCCTTAAGTTCCACTATTATTATGCAAAGAATAATAATTTTCTTCTCAAAAGCAAGTCAGTGGTTGAGAAAGCCTAAGCTACCTAGAAATGCAAGTTTCAAGACTAAACTGTTTAGCAACCCTGGCAATTTTGGTGAACAATCCCATTAAAAAGAAACGTTGAAAAGCTTAATTCTTAGTCAAATGGTTGCTTTTGAAAGAGAGTTTAAAAAGTTGAAAGCAAACCGCCTATTTTGACCCAACTGGCTTTTGGGAAAAGCTGTTGCTTTTTCATTCCCTTGGGATACCTAGGCAGTAGTTGCTAATTTAGCTCTAGCCCCTGCTTTCCATGCCTCATATAAGCTCTAAGGTCTGGGAAAACCTTCTCTGAAGCTTTCTTAGTTTTTTTTCCAGTTGTGGGACACTGTGAACTGCTTGCTCTGTGATTACATTTTCACTGGATGCTGTTGTGGGAACCCAGCGCTGTAAGAGTGAGCAGAGAGGGAGGTGCTAAGGGCAGAGGGGCTCAGGATGTCCACCCTTTAACTCTGCTTTACACAGTGACATGTACTGGCCTAAGACACCCTCTGCTTTTGCCTTAGCTGCCCCATAAGTAGAAGAGGCTGTTGTAAGATAGCTAGAGGACACTGATAATACTGTTTTGAGGTGGTTCATGAGTGTGTAAGTGAATGAAACGAAGTGGCAGCCTTCAGAAGCGACAACCTTCAGTTTATTCGGGGAACTAGACTTCTGAAACCCCCTGGAAGTGGTATCAGTGGTGCCCAGATGACCCAAGCAGCTGGGCTCCACTTCCGAAGGGAGCACTTGCCAGTAACCTGAAGACCCTCCTCGTAAGGCAAGAAGGAAGTGTAGCCCAGAGGCGCTGAAGCCGCGCCAGCCCCGATAAAGATAACACTTTATCTGCAGAGAGGCCCAGGAGTCATAGGGAACATGAGACTACAGCCAGAGCCATTCCACATGCTCCAGGAATTTGGTCACAGGAACAAACACCGTGGTGTAAATCCTGCCCCTGGGAAGGAGGTGCCTCCTTTTCAAGAGGGCGGCCAAATTATGGTCCTGGAGAACTCTTTGCATGTCTTCAGGCTAGGCTGCAGCTCAACAGGAAAGGTCTACGATCATTCAGAAAGGCAAAGTACCAGGACTGAATTACCCTTGCAAAAGCTGTGGGAGCTGTGACAACTCAAATAAAAGAGGGGCTTAATTGCACTGAATGTGCTAGAAAGCGTCAGAGCTAGGTTTTCCTGGGGAACACTGCCATATGTGACTCTACACGCACTTATCCTTCCTTTGGCTTGCAATGTGGAAAAAGTCAGTAATCAGAGTTAGCTCATGACGTGCTCCACTTGGAGGAACTACTTGTAGCATTCAGGAATAAAACAGAACATTATCAAAATTGGACTTATCATTTGTAAGTTACATTTAACACTTCTCAGATAAAACTACTAGCCTTCTGGAGTTTGGCTTGCTTCCTGGCTTTTCAGAAGCGACGGGAGCTTGCTTACCACAGGGGGGAGATGCCCGAGTGGGAGACAGGAGGAATGTGTTTTGGAACTTGCTTACAGTTCTTGAAACTGCTCTGCTACTCACAGACACTCCATCCCTACAGCTCCACATACCACATTTAGAAAACCTCAGCACTGACACTTTTTTTTCCCTTTTCTTTTTTTTGGGGGCCAAGATTCAATTACCATCTGTGACAATTATCTGTTGCTCCTTGTTGACTGCATCAAGGGGAGAAGACTGCCCCCTGCTAAAGCCAAACCAGGGTTTGGAGTGTTTTTGTGAGGCGGGGATATTTTGCCAAAAAAATAAGATGTAGCAATTTGAAAGCAAGCATTGAATCACGCACAAAAAATGCCTTACATTACTGGCTTCTTGGTCCGATTTCATCGTTTCCGCAATGTATTTGATTCCCTCTATAGCATTTTTCACATCTGGATTTTTGGTAAGCGGGGAGTAGAAGTTGACAGGCACAGAACCTGCCTTCCCAGAAATTTCAGAAATATCAATATCTTCCGCAAAAATACTTTTGTCTTGTTTATCCCTGGACGGTCGTTTCATCGTGGAGAAAAACATGATGTTTGGGATTGTGTCAATAAAGATCTGAAAAACAAAGTGGGAGAAGAGGGGAGCTGCTGGGCTGCGCCGCAGATGCAGCTGTGCGCCGAACAAAGGCGAGCCTCTCCGGTCCCAAATCCCTTCCCGCCCTGGATCAGCTACAGATTCCCTCTGGGAGTACGTCGCAGCCCGTGCCTCAGCCACACTGGGGCTTTTGTCAGCCTTATGTCCCGGGGCAGATGGAGTCACCCGCAGGCCTGTGTTCTGGAAACCATTTCCCCCTGCCATACACACATCTACACACGAAGGGGGGGGGGACACGTCCCGGAGCAGAGCCTCAGCTGGTGGGAGCTGACAGAGCTCTATCGACCTCATCTAATTTGGAACATATTGCCTATGAATCTGGCTTGAAGAATGGACTACAAAGGGTCTCTTTCTGGCCACTTACGTTGGACTTTGCTATTACAAATGTTTGTTATACATGCGTATAAGGGTTACACTAATTTCCTTTGGAGGACCAGAGGCTTGCTGCCAGAGCGATTTTAAGCACAGGCAGTGTTTGCCAGCTGAAATCTCCCTTCTGCAGGGGTTGTTTGTGCTGCAGGGTGAATCTGATGTAAGCTGTAGCCTTACAACTATAATTAGAAATACACAGAAAAATCTCCTATTTACGTCAAGTTTCAATATGAACCCAGGCAGGCTTAAAAAAAGGCAAGAATAACTGAATGGGTCCTCTTTGGTATCGTCCTGGGGGCAAAGAACTTGTAATGACAGAGATGCGGATTTTTCTATATCTTGTGGTTGCCATTTAGACCACTGTGCAAGGATCTCCTTGCTTCCCAAGGACTGTAGAGCAACTCCGCTGGAAAAGTACGGAGAAGATCACAGCTTTTGCTAAACTGTCTTTCGCAAGATGGGATGCTGAAGGTAGGTATCCCCCACGGCCCTTGTGCCCTGCCCTCACACGGGCTGGCAAACACGGCCACTGGCCAGCAGCAGTGCTTTGCTGTCAGATGGAGAATTAGAACAGGAAACGTAATTTGAGTCCAGCTGGACATTTTATTTCCCCTCTACCTTCAGCTGCCCATGTTTAGCTTCATCTGCGCCATGCAAGGCTCTACCCCAGTGGACAATTTTCTTACTTAAAGGGGCACTTTAGCAGTCTTGATGACTTTATGCACGGGCTAAGTAGTAAACACTGGCTCTTATGCCTAGAGAGATTTAAGGTGATGCATTTACTTCCCCAATTCTTGTTGACTTTTATTAGAAAACCTGCTAATAAAATACGGAGTGTTCAGTGGAAACCAGGAAACATGCAAGGCCGTAGAGCTCACCTTCCTGACCCAGTGTGGCATGGTGTGAGTGCTTGGGGAGCGGTGGTGGGTGTTGATGACGATGACCGTGATGATGATTGAAGCGATGACAAACACCATTGTAAACAACATGTATTTGCCTATCAGGGGCACTGCACTGGAGGTGGAGGGAATCAGCTCCACGATGACCAGAAGGAACACAGTCAAAGACAGCAGGACAGAGATGCTGAGAGTCATTTTCTCACCTGCCATAAAAAAAAAAAGAAAAAAAGAAGATAATACCGTTGTTGCTCCTATCATTCAGTACAAGATGAGAGTCTTTCTTTGAGAAGATAGAATGTGGATAATGGCTATTCACACAAGTACATGTGTGTGCATCTGGAGTGCTATCATCTCTCCTGGCATCCAAAGCAGTAACTAGGCTGGCTGAACCTGAGAGCCTAACATAGCATCAGCATTAAGGTGGGAATCACTAGGTATGACTGGGCTGAGGTACGGGCGATGGATATGGAAAGCTGACTTGCCAGGAGCACTTCATGGGCTGTGCTTCTTGAATGATTGAATATATGCACCTGGTTAAGGCTTGCTCCACAGCCTCCTAGGAATTTGCTTGCCTTATACTCTGTCAGGCTCATGCTGGGCTGAGACAAAAATTGCACCTGACACCAGAGGTCAGTTGCTATTTGAGATCTTCCAGTATGTAGGATGTCAAAACTGAATCACAAAACATATCGCACATCTTTTTTCTATCTAGTTCAGCTTCCCATAAAGTTTTCTACTGGAAAAAAAAATTAAATACATGAAGCATTTCACAGAAGGGACTTAATGGAATTAAGAATATGAAAATCTTACACAAGGTAAAATGAAGCGGAAGAAACAGTTGTTGGGAGCAAGAGTTGCTCAGCAGAGACAAAAGAGGCCAGAATAGGCCAAGATTACTCTTTGTGCTATAGGAGGTAATGTGCGAGAACAGATAACCACCTCTCTGCTCTAACCTCTGTGGTGCAGAAGGGCCTCAGTCACCCCTGTGTCCTCACTTGCTGCATGACGGACTAACACACCTATGGCAACACATAAAAGTCAGCTAGCTAAATCTTTGTTTAGCAGAAGTTGTGATTTCTGGGGGATATCAGCCCAATTTATTTATATCAATAGTTTCAGCTTTCAGTGCTTACCCTTTATTTGCAGAATGTTTAGAGCCATTATTTTGAGCTGAAATGTCCCATTTTAGTAAGAGCTGCCCTTCGAGCTGGCTGGTGATTTCAAATACTGAGAATTTCCCAGAAACTTGTTAGAAGAACAATTTCAATGACAGTAGAATGAATAAATTTACGTACCTGAATCTGTGGGTAGATAAAAAACTAACCCGGTTAGAAAGGAGAAGAGCAGGCAGGGAATGATGACGTTGACGATGAAGTAGAGAGGCAGGCGCTGCATGAGGAAATGGTAGGTGATGTCCAGGTAGGGGGTGTCAGGGCAGCAAGCGTAGTAAACCCAGTGCTTCCAGCCACGGTAGTCCTTCATCACCCACTCCCCACTCTCCATGAAGTTACTCAGATCCGGACGATCACTCTCCTGACAGCAAAAAAACCCCACAACTTCTTAATATTAGATGGTCTGAACAAAATCAAAACTTGGCAGTTGCTCAGAAACAGGATTCCCAATAACTCAGGCACTTCGTGCATTTTTGTGAGCAAAACACTCTTATCTATGTTATTTTGCCTTAGAATATCATCCTTCACATGGCATTCAATTAAGTATTTTACAGTCAGGGATAGCTGACTAAAGAGAAAGACTGATTAAATATTTATAGACAGAGACTTGCCTGAGGGGACAGGGAAAGAGTCCTTGGAAATGGAAAGTCATGAGCAGAGAAAAAGCACCACACCCACCCACTCGCCTTAAAAAAAAAAAATACACACCAAAAAACAAATTTTGTGCTAGATTTACAAATAGGGCTTTTTTATTTTATGGGTAGTACCTACTTATTTTTCAGTCAAAATGAAGCTATATTCCATTCTAAATCTGAGATTTCCCTAAAAACATATCCAGGTCTTTATTGCTTTTCCCAATTACAAACTCCTTTCTTACCGGGTTAATGACAACGACTGTACCATCATACGTCCAAGTTCCCAACTTCATACTGCAGTTCTGCTGGTCAAATGGGAAGTGTGTGACTATAATTTCACAGTAACTTTTAAAAATGGCTGGTGGTGTCCAGGTGATCAGGCCCGTGTGCTCCAGAAGGACTTTGGTGTACTTAACGATGGCAAAATCACCGTCTGCACTGCAAAAAGAGCAAGGATATTAACAGCAATAGGGGCAGAACAATTAACATAGTCACAAAAGGATTTCTCTGGCTGCGGATTGACTGGTCCCCCCAGAGCCCTCGTGCCTGCTCCTGGAGAAGCCTGCTCCAAGGCATGCTACCCACTGGCCCAGATGTTGTGGGAAAGCAGCCCCACCATAGTGGCTGAGCCACCCCTCCCTCCCCAGGCAGCTAGCACCCCCTTACTTGTTGTAAAGAACAAGGTCTGGCCTCCAGATATCATCTGAGGGGATGCGGATTTGTTTCACACCGCCGTAGTCGTCTGGATTCCACTTGAGGTTGACGTCTGTCCATTGCTAAAGAGGGAGGATTTCAGGAACTGAGGGCACTTCTGTGCCCCACTTCTGAGGGCAGGCTTGGTACTCCCTAGAAACATGTGCCTCCCTGACTTTGGGACATGCAGGTAAATATGAACAGATGCTAGTGGGACCCTCAGCTAATTTTTTTACAATAAGTTAAATTTTGGTTTAAGAAGCTTATAAAAAAAGTTAGGAAAAAAAAAAAGGAAAAAAAGAAATATATCAGAAGTCTAGTGTTTGAAATGCAATGCCAAATGCTTTTCTAAGGCTCTTAGTGTCCAGCACATTTTGTGCTTGAGACCACAGAAAGAAGAAATGCTCTGCTGGCTGACCCACCCGTCCAAGTTGCCCCTAGAAGTGTAACAAGAGTAGCTAATTCCTGGCTGTGTGTCCACTGCATTTATTTGAGTTGGATGACACAGTTAGCAATGTTTAGAGTTACCTGTTTCAGGCGTACGTTAGTCGTCACAATCTGATTTACTTCATCCTTAAAAAAAAAAAAAAGGAAAGAACTAAAAGAAGGCAGTAGTGGCAAACAGCAGGATTAAAGGAGAAAAATTGCTTCCTCAGAAAAATGACACCATTTGGCACCACCATGCAAGTCAGTGGTTCAACATGTACCCCGTGTTCATACGTACCACGCTAATAAGCTGAATGAGCTGCAGCCCGACGGTGACGACGACGGCCTCCCGATGGTCCTCCACTGGGCGCACCACCTTGTTGTAGTCCCTGAACAAGTCCTCGACGAGGCGAGTCTCGTCTTCATAGCACAGGGCCAGCCCCGCTGCAGGACAGCAGCATCAGTGAGATGGGACAGGGAACAGGCTACAGCATCATCAGGCTGAGGTGGGTGCGAAGGAAGTGTTGTCAACAGCAACCCACTGGTGGTGGGTTAACACCGAATCCTCTGTGTGACTCCCCATTTCAGGTGCGCATTATGTGCATTGCAAATACCCTCAGCAGGGCTAACTACCTATCTGAGCTGGAGGTCAACTTAAGAGCAACAACCTCCAGCCAGGAGATGAACAAAACCAGATAGCCATGGTTGTGGACATCAGACTGAGCATTAGGAATCTCCTCCAGGCTCTTCCAGCCCTCAACTGTTCTTACACGCAATACTTGTGAGCAGTTAAGCGCAGAGAAGACCTAGAATCAGGGATTTTCAGTGTGGTCATCTCCACCTTCAATTCCACAGACTCGTCTCTAACAGTACCATTAAAGGGCAGGGCCAAGCACAACAGTCACTGACTCCTTCCATCTGAAGTCTACGCGGGGCAAGAGCTCCTCTCCACGATGGGAGTTGCTCAGGTTGTGCTTGTGGTGAGAGAGAAGAAAACCATCCACAATGCACTCTCGTGTTTCCCTCTCCCCAGGGAAGGTCTCATCCCCCAGAGAGCTCTGCCCACAGACTGCTCAGGGTGTGCTATGTGAAAGAGCCGTTGGAAGAAGAGCATCACGGGTGAAAATGGCAGGTAGCAGCTTTGTTTCAGTGCAGCTTTAGCAGCATTTAGCAGTCCCAAGAGGTGAGGGCTCAAATTCCCACCTCACAGGAAACCAGACAAACCCCGTTTCCAGATCTCCTGTTGCAGAACCAGCAGGCACATCATGTGCTCAGACACTGTTAGGGGGGAGTAAAGCAAATGGAAGCAGGGCTTGGGGATGTTTTTGTATGTACTCCCTCATAAAGGTAGTGAGAAGGAACAGAACAGCTGAGCCTCGCCACAAGCATTTTTGGCAGATCCCACCCTTGCCTTCCCCTCTCTAAGCTTGAATCCTGGGACGTTGAACTCAACAAGAATTTTGCTGCTGACTCCAAGCTAAGCCAGGATTTCCCCTGGTTTCCTAACTGCCTTTTCATCAGCTCCTTTTACACAGTTGAGCTGAGATGCCAAGGATTCTCCCTCGGCCTTGTCCTACCAGGAGATGACATTAAGACACTTCCATGCCGCTGAGAGGAGCTGTGGCTGCAGACAGGCGCTGCTCCTGTCCCCTGCCAGGGGGCTGGGTGGGAGGGAGTTGTCTTTCAGTTTTTAAGTTATGACCACGGCATCATATCTAAGTCAAGCTCTTTGCTATGCTTTATTAATCCAATTAAAATCCTTCACATTGATACCTTCTGGTGTGGCTTGGTAGGAATTTAGTATACCGCCTGAATTCGTTCAAAAGTTTTTAGGGTCACAAAGTACTTATTCTTTCAAGGGACGGCTTCAAAAGAATTATCCTGATACAACACATGCAGCTATAAAACATTTCTGCTTCCTTGTCAGTAGTCCCACAACTTAATGAAATTTCTTGTAACGAACTCTTACATTTCAAGCCGTGTCAAGACTAGATCCTTTCACACATTTTGAAATAAAAGTAGCAGTAAATAGGGGCATAGCAAAAAGATGACAGAGAGAAAAACAACTAAACACAAACTTCTCACTTCAAACTATCTGGTGTCTGAAATTACAAATATCCGAGCTGTTACCAATGTAAAGCTCTCATTACCCCAAAGCTCTCATTTAAACGATCTAGTGTGTTCATAAAACATTATTCAGCAGGACAGGGTACTCCCAGAACACACATTCGCTCGTACCGACGTATACGCAAAGCCCTTGTCCTGCACGCTCAGGAAGGAGCCGACCCCTGATCAAGGCAATAGCTGGACCACCTTTACCTGCGGAGAGGAAGAGGAGTATGCGATGGACCTTCATCATCCCAGCTCCCTCTTGCTGCAGTCATACAGACGGAGCGACGCAGGAAGCACCTTTAAGGTCTCTTCAGAGGAGCATTGTGCTGTCTCCTGCCAGGGCGCTGGCGAAATATAACCACCGAGGTATTGATTTCCAGCACCTGTTTTTGGGAATGACAGCTGAGAGCCACTGCACCGCCGGGCTGGAAATGGGAGCACTATGTGTTTCACCAGTCAAGTATCTCCTGCAGTTTACAGAAGGTCATTTTTTCTAAGTGACAACATGATTTGTGACTCAATAAACAAATAAATATATAAATGAAAATAAGAAAGAATTATCTGTAGAGTAAGCGAACATCTCAGTGAGGTCTCAGAAACTTCCCAAGCTGGAGACACGAAGCTGTGCATCACCCTTTGTCCCCAGAGCAACTTGCTGGTCTGGGATTTTGTTTCTCTGGGGGAAAACAGATCCCAGTCACTTATTTCTGATGCACCTTCACCAGCTTACAGACTGTGTGCTGGGATGAGGCTGCTCCCTTTTCTTCACAGATGGATCAGAAATCTTGGAAGAAGTGAACAAATACATTCAAGAAAGATCCATCTCCTTGAATTGCCTGGGATTTTCAGAAGGTATTCTGTAGAGTCCTCTCCTTGAAAGCTGTTAACTAACCTAAGTAACCAGAAGCAAGGAGGAAAACCCTCCTGTAGATACCTGTAGACTTACTGCACTGTGAAAGGCAAATGGTAGGAATATGATTGGCTTCTATAGCAGAGTAGATCCAGTGGATTCCTGCAGGGCATGCTAGTTCTTGCTCATTATTGTCACAAATCACTGGAAAAGAGGTGAAAAGTGAGGTGTTTGGTTATAATACTCAAGTTATTCAGGCTAGCAAACAACCAACTGTGAGGAATTTTTTTTATATATATACGTGTATATATATATGATGACCTCCTCAGAGCTCACCAATATCATTCAGCAACAAAATCTTGAGATGGAAGGTTCTGTGAAGTGTTCAGCAGCATAAGAAAAGCAAGTCCATCTCTTCCTACCAAAGGAGATGAAGCAAACAGGAAAGATGCTACTATAAATCCATGGTGTCCCGAGTGCTCTTTGCAATTCTTAGTCCTCTGGTTTCAAAAGGAGATTTGGAAAAGGCCCAGGAGAAAATGACAACAACATCCAAGGTACAAACTGGCTTCCATACCTGGAACAGCTAGATAGTAAGAACCTCCAGTCTGGAAGAGAAGCTGGAGAGAGAAAGAGTTTTGGTAGGGTCTGTAAAATCCCAGATGGTCCAGAGAAGGCAGATTTGGATTCACTTTCTGTCCCAGTGCAAAAAAGTAGAGGACATCAAGGGCAACTGAGAGTTGGCGGGCTTAACCAAGGCACTCCACACAGTATGTCTGCAGTGGAAATCAGTGCCACAGGAGTGTCTGGCTTCCAGAAGTTTGTGTGTATTCAGAAAAATTAGTTTGGTAAATTAATTTCATACTATTAAATGCCATCCCCCGCCTTCCCAAGAAGTCTGTCACAGAAGTCCCAGAGTCACAAATCCCAGGAGGTTGGGGTAGTGTCCTGGGCAAATACTACCTAATGCTTAAGCTGTTCTTGCATTTTTCCCTAGGCACCTGCTGTTTGGAGGCAGGACATTACACTAGGTGCCCTGCCATCCCTACATACTGCTCCAAATTCCTTTTCCAGAAAACATTCCCCACAAAAACATTTCTTAGCTTTGCCTCTGGGTGACACCAGAAGTACTTTCTATTTATTTCTTCTGGATATCCTTTGTGCTGTCTGCCAGCTGGTTTGGTGCTTCTTATTGGATACCTTTATTATTATTTTATTTTTTCTTTTAAATCACTCCCCCTTCACTTAACCAAGCCCCCTAACTCAGCATTCAGCCTCCGCATTAACGTTTGTCCTCCAGTAAAAACTATCCATCTACATAACTCTGTCCTTGTCCCTGGCCTGTGCCTTGGCCAGCAGCTCCCATTGTTACACAGATCTTATTTCAAACAAGCGTCTGGCTGCTTCCAACCTTTATCCCAGGCCGGGCAGCTGCCGTGCCCAGCGGAGATACAATCGCACGGAGGCATTGCGGGAATGTTGACGATGCCCCTCCAGATCCTCTCGGGGTCTTCTCAAAGCATTCCTGCCCACCCAAGGCAGGGGCTGGCAGGTTCACTCTGAAACAGATGTAGGAGAGTGTTACCGCGGTCTTCGGCAAATTATAGCTCTTGGGTAACACAAGTTTCTGTGGGTCTTCCCCGCCCCCAGAAAAAAAAGGCCTAGATGCTTGGAATCAGCAGGATGCACAATCTGTAGGAGCCCCAGAGGGTCTGCAGCTTTCATGTGGGTTATTTATTTTGCAGCTGGGCTGAGCTGAGAGCAGCCCCCCGACCCGGGAGCCAGCTCCACCGCAGCGGCTGGAAGGCAGAGCTCGGGCTGGAAGAGGCAGGAGCAGGTATTTGGAGAAGGCCTTTGGGGAGCGACAGCCTGGCTGCAAGGAATGTTCACTGGCAGAGACACAAGACTGTTTCCCTCCCCCAAAAGATTAAGGCAGCCCAGGCTGCTGCAGTTAAATATGGGCAAAGATGTGAATGCTGCTTGTTGTTAATGGGGGAATGTGACCCCTCGTGACCGAGGTGAAAAAGCAAGGGGAGGGGATGAGCTACACTGAGTGCCTGATTTTGATCCACTGCTAAGAAGGGTGTATTTTTTTGGCCTTCAGAGTATTCAGAGATTTTTTTTTTTTTGACACGTTTTTTATTCCCACACAGAAAAACCCTTTTCCCCATCTATCTCAACTCCAAGCTTTCTGGCTTGGTATGTGGTGCCCCTCCGAGACAGATCCATTTCCCACTGTGCTAACCTGGCAGACCAGGTCTCAGTCACCTCAGCTGGGAAGAGACAGAACTCACCGTTAGCAGATTTGAGGGCATTGCTCCTTCCACTCATGTACCAGGAACAAGTGCTGCGGGGGCTCCTGCCCACTCCAGCCTGAAGGAAGTCAGCCGTGAACAAATACCACGGCAGGCAAGTCTTTTTAGGAGGGTGATGTCACACAGCCACGTTACACGTGAGCAGAACACCTAACGCTTGCTGCAGAGTGAAGGAATACAAAATTTTCACCAAAATCTTTGTCACAGAACTGCAATGCATAAATGCAATGCCGGACTAGAAAGAGCAGACGCAGGAAACTCCAATGGCTGCAGGGCCTGGATGGGGGAAGCAGAAGTGAAATTAATAAAAAGAACAGGGAAAAAGTAGATATTACAACAGGGAAATTAAGGGCATGAAAGCTGAAAAATAATAGCAGTGTTCATTTGGTTTTGTTTTTTTTTTTTTCTTCCAAATGCAGTACATGCCTTTTAAAATGCATTTTGGTATCAGAAAAATGGCATTGCTGGTGACAGTAGATTATGGCAGCACTGGGTAAGAGAAGGCAGATGGTTAGACAAGTAATTTGTGAATTTGCCATGTGTTTGTTACCAGATTGCCCCTAGTTATAGACAGTATGGCACACATCTCCCGCGGGAAGCCATCTCGCACTAGTCTGGCAGCTCAACATTATTGCCACCAGATGGCAACAGATGGCTAAAAAAGATGCAGTGGGCACACGACGGGCATTGCAGGGAGAACGATCGCAAACAATCCCTTGCAAGAGCAAAACAGAGGGAGTAAATATTTTCAAGAAGAAGTGCATTCAAGGAATTAACGACAGTCTTGAGATGCTAATGGACTGGGCTTCCCCTGCTTATTCAAGTGCCCATAAGAACATGCTAAGCCAAGAACAGCAACACACACATTAGTATGCATCAACAGATAGGATTTCATTACACAAATCAAGAAATTCAAAGTTGCAGTTTTCAGTACTGTGGCACACCTCAGCCATCCTGCAAATATATTTTAGCCTCATGAATGTTTGTAGCAAATTTGTTTTCAGTATCTCTTTTCTTTGTTCACTGCTATGCAGGCCAAAGGAATCAAAAACATCAAAAACTTACTCCAAAGGGGTGATCTTAACCTCTACAGTTACAGAGCTTACATATTACAGCACAGACATGGTACACATTTATCTAATTAGAAGGATGCTTCCGAAAAAAGGGCTTGAGTCTGGAAAGAAAGAGCAGGGAAAAGGTCTACAGTCAAATAGAGAAATCACAGTCACAAAATCCATAGTTAAATCAGTGGCACAAGTGTTAACCTATTGCAGGTGAGGAGAAATGCTGCTCTATTTTAAAGGGAGATCAACCCTCATGGCCAGGCTCCTCAGATAAAAATGACATTGGCAACAGACACCCATTTACCCAGCTTGAGCAAGGCACATGCAGCAGCAAGAAGAGAGACCACAAATACAATCAGCCGAGATGACAGGCACAAACTGACCAGCACAAAGTGTCAGAGGAATCAGTAAGAAGGCTGCAGCTTCACATTGCCTTTCTGTTATGGAAATTCCAGGAAACCAGCCCTGGAGCTGAATAAAGTTGCTGAATAAAGTAGTGGTAAATTCATTTCCAGCTATCATCCCTGACAAGGCTGCTTCTAGGGCTTCTATCTGAGGACTATGGCTTATCGCTGGGACCTAGGTCAGTCATGCTGCAGAGCAAAAACAAGACAGCAAAAGAGGACAAGTCCATTAGACATGATGTTTGCTCTGCTCTGCTCCTGTGGGCCACTCTGTCAGCACAGCAGCTTGCATGAGCCATGCTGGAGTGGCAAGGACAGCAAAGGGACAGCTTAGATGGTCCACCCCCTCATGAAGACTTTCCTGCACAGCAGGACTCCTCAGATATCCTGCTTCTGTGGCCAGTAAAATCTCCCTTATACTTGGATGCAGTTAGACAACACCTGTATTAAAGTCATTGAAAACTCTGGCCTTTCCCAGCAGCACAAACCACAGACTGGAAAATGCACTCAGCCTGGTACAGACCACTACTACTATCTGTTAATATGGGAAAAAAAAAAAAGATCCCATGTAAGAGATTTGTCCTAGAGATATTAAAAGAGGAGAAAAGAGCAATCTGAACTATTATTCTCTGATTGAACCAGGAACCCCATCACCCCTGTGCCCAGCAGTGCTACCCCACCGATGCCCGGTCTAAGCAGCATATGACTGCACAGACTTGGTTGGTGAAGTAGAAAACACACCCAGGCTTCACTAGATTTAAATGTATTTGGACAACTGCCGTAAATTGGTGCCAAGCCAAGCACCGGTTGAGCACTTGCAAAACCCTTCTTGCAGTTTGCTCTGACCTTCACCTGCAGCCACCAGGCAGAAATTTTCTCTCTGCAGATGCAGAAGAACTCTGTGAGGCACAAGTCTGACAGTAAAACTGGCCAGGGACAGTGGCCTAGGCATCAAAGGGGGACTCAGGTGGACACCACCAGCTCTGGCAGTGGAGACATCCCAGGCAATGTTTAAGCAACTGTTGGGCTCACACGTGCTCTCCTGGAAGCGTCTGCCTCTGGAGATGTCATTATATCATCGTATTGTACTTTGTGTACATATTCTGGTGCTGATTTGCTTTTGTGAGTATATACTTGAGTTATTACAAGTGCAGAAAGTAGACCCTGGCATTGCCCAACCTCTGGAAAAGCATATATATATATATATATATCATATTACGCCCCTACCCCATTTAATCCAGTGGCTTTCGTGAGTGGCATCACAGACAGCATATTGCCTTAAGTGTATCTCTGGATGCTCGCATTTGTATGTTTAAATACACATATCTGTTTTTAAATGCAGATGGTTCTCCACTGGAGTAATTACAGTGCAGACTGTTCAATTTCAGCTTTACATGAAAGCAAGCCGCTTGCTATGAGCCCTGACACGTTTTGGCCAGTATCCTCTAATTCAAGGTTTTCCTGAAGACATTCTGGGGAGAGCTCCACTACACGGTCAGTGGAAAGAAGAACTGGCAAAGTGGGAAGTATGTTTTAATGCTTAAAAGCAGCTGCACTGGTTATCTGCTTCTCTTACCCAGTTCAAAAGGGGAAGAAAAAAAAAAAAGATAAAAATCACATAAATCACATCTTAGCTCTTCACAGACACATGCTCTTCTCTGATTGCTGATTGCTGGCATAAGGATATAATTGACTACAACCCTTTTGCAATGTCATCACTCCCAAATACAAAAGCAATTAACTCCTGGAACACGGAGCACCCCACGGCACATTCCCCACATAGCCCCGGCTACAAACGTCCATCTGGATGTCATCTGCTTCCCATGGAGAGCTCTCACCGTGGCGAGAGGCAGGCATGCTAAACCATCCCATATCACACCTGCCCTAAGAGCAACTAGGGTAAGCTTTTGCGACCCTGAGAACACCTCTGTAACCCCACGAGAGCCCTGGGATATCTAGCTTTGAGGTGCAGATTCTCTCATTGCTAGTATTAGCTGGATAAACACGTAGCAACAGGTTTATTTTATTTTTAATTCTGCAGCTAGGCCAAGTGGCAGAGCACTCTCTCCCTTCGCACACAGCGCTTCCCCTCCCTAAGCCCTCGCTGATCCCTGAAAACACTTAACAGGGATCTCTGCAAAGCATCCCTCTCACCTAGGGCTGCAGTGGTTGCCTTTCAAAAGTCAACATTCACCTCACTCTGCTAGCTGAGCCATCGGAGTGTTTTAGAGCAGGAAACACCGTCCTCCACCCGTGCTGTCCATTAGCTCCCAGGGATGGATTTCTGCTCCTGCACATGACGCTCGGATTTGTTGATGTGTGCTTTACCCAGGACTGACCTCATGCCAAAATACGCACTTTTATTGCTTACGTTGGGATCTTTGCCAGTACACACACAGCATTTTGTTGGTAATTAATGGAAAATACCGACTTCTGTGGTTTCTGGTGTGTAGCTCCCACCTGTCACACAAAGTTTATTTTGCCTCCTTGGCAGGCTGCGAGATCTTTGCCACGTTCCTCCTGTGTTGGACAACAGGGAACTTATAAGCTCGACAAAACAGGAAAACAAAAACATGCCCTCAACTCAAGAAACACCTTCAAAGTGCTAACTAAAGTATTAACCCCCCCAGACTTTCAGAGTATATTTTGCAGTGCGTGGGGGCTGTGGGTTCCCACAGGAGGGGTGGGGGCTTGCAGCGGCGAGGCGCATTTGGTGGGACTGAAGACTGGGCAGAAGCCCGGAGGTGGTTCCCCCTCCTCTGACAGCCCACACTAACTCGATACTGGGGATTGCAATTGGGAAGCCAAATTCCAGCTTTCCCAGCTCACCCATATTTGGGATTTGACAGGCGTTCGAAACGCCCCACTCAAAACAGTTGGGGGAATGTCTTGGTAAACAGAGGACAATGTAAGGGTGACACGAGCAGGGCAGGAGCAAAGGCAGGACAAGTAGCAGCCACAGAAGAGAAACTGGCCTTCAAACAGAGAGTTCCAGCTTAATGATTCCTAAATTAGCCTAATGGTGAAACTCACCCTCCTAGCAGACAAAGGCCACCTCTACCCCGACTTGTCACGCAGCCCTTGAGTTTGCATTTTGTTTTCAAGCAAACAGTCTGCCTTCCCCTACAGAAGCTTACCAGGCGCTGAAGTGCAGCACAGGTAGCAGCTTTCTGGTGTGAGCTGCCTTTTGTGTCCAGAGGATACCTGTCATTCTCTACAGCGTCCAGCCAGCCCACGCTGCCTTCACTAAGGAACAAGAGAAAACTCCACATGACCATTTTCCTTGGCCAGTTTTCCTGGCTACTTTAGGAAATAAATTCTGAAAACTTCATGATACCTTTCCTTTCTTCTTTTTCTACACTTGCAGGTCACTGGTGATGTACTGGGATGGATACTGGGAGGGGTGCTACGCTGACCGCTGGCTTTCCATGACAGCAGCAAGAGCCTCATTTCTCTGACTGCTTCCATTGGATAATGAGGAGAAAAGAGAAAAAAAAAAAAATAAAATCAACATGTCGCTTTTTGCTACACAGACCATCGATGCCATCCAAAAGAGATCACCTGCGAGAAGATAAAATTTGCACCCCGAGGTTCTTCTTAGTATCTCTAAGTAAATATAAGCAGAAAAAGAACTAAAGAAATGAAGAGGGAGGTTTGAGCCATTTAAGTCTTTTTATGACATGAAGGATACAATTTCCACCTCCACTGCAGAAATTCCCCAGCATACAGGCAGTTTAGCTACCTTCCATCCCATTACAAAATTAACACACTTAGAAGAAGTGGACAGATGTAGGGTGGGACTGGATGCCCCACTGACACTGTGCTGGTCTCTTTCAGGTCACTAAGGGAGATAGCAATGAACGGTGCCAGGATGCTCTCATCACTTCTGGTCCCTGCCCACCAGCAGTGACCATCACTTGGGAAGCTCTCAGCCGGTGCTGGGAGGTGAAGCAAAGGTTTGTTACCTTCACCTTCCAAAGCGTATTTGCCTCTTGGTTTGTGCTACTGACAGGTTCCTTTCACTGGATCCCAAGGCAGCTTTAGGAGGCAGGGTTAGTTAGGTGTTTATCTCGCTATTCAAGTTACTCGTAACAGAAGGAGACTTGGGTGTAGGTGCACTGGCAGATTAGTTTTCTGTTCTTAATTAGCACTATTAGCAAACTGACATGATGGCTTAGGAGTGAGGCTAAACTCAGTATGAGAGCTGCAGATGGAAAAGGGAACATTAGTGGGGGTTTTCCTCCCACCAGCACAAGAGAAGGAGAATGTCAGATCCCTCTAATGCTGGGAGAGATTTCCAGCCCAAGGATGGACACAGAACAAGCCAGCCCACGCTTCCCATGGCAGCACTTCCAACTCCTCCTTTAGCCTCCTCCACTGCCAATACCCTCACCAGGCAATGCCCAGTCGCTTCTGTGCTGTAACTTCAGACCAACCCTTCTTGATTTACATTACTGAGAGAGAACTTTAAAGTAAGCCGTGGGTGTGAAGGGGCATGTAGGAGCTGTAGAGACTCAGCATTGCACCATATTTGAAATGATTAAGAAGGGTGAGCACCTGGATTGCTGCACATGGACTAGCGTGGGGTGTTTTTTTTGCTTGTTTGTTTTTTTAACAAGATTGAAAACCATTTTATCCATTAACACATTTGGAAATGATGTCTTTTCTCTGAAAGGCAAGATTATGTGTGGGTTGAGGAACTGCTTCCAGGAGTTCACAGGTTTCTGTGAGGAAGTGATTTGCAAGTGTCATTGCCACTCACCTAGGGAACAGCTTGCGACAGATGCTATGACTCCTCCACATGTATTTAATTATTGGCTTCTGCCTGCTTTCAATAAAGCTGCTCAGCTGGGCTGTGATCCTCTTTTTTTGTGAGGTATCTTGTACTGCAACACGTCAGTGGTGCCTATCCCACTTCGCAGCAATCTCAGTGTACCTGAATTCCAGCAGTTTACTGGAAGATGTCAGGTGAGAGTTATTGCATGCTTACAAACAACATATGGTTGCATGGTACAGGCATCGTGGTGCTGGAGAACATAAAAGGGGATAAAAGAACAAAAAGCAATTAAAGGAATCTCTCCCCCTCTCTGAGAACAGAGTAGGTACCGGAGATGAGCAGTGAGCAACAACATTGTGCTGTGTTAAGTCCTTTTGGGATTAGTTGAGTGATCTTTCAAGTAAGCTTTAGGATATACCACCTTATGAATATTAATCTTAAAAAAAAGAATAATTTAAATATTTTGGACAATCCTATTTGCATTACTGACAGTTAGTAATAAGGCATGGAAAAAAACCCAGGCAAAACGAAAATGCTTTGCTATCAAGCCTCGAGTTTGAATGCAAGAAACAAAAATTACAGGCAACATAGTGCTTGAAAATGAATCCTGGTTGGCTGCCAAATGTATTTTTCAAAACAATGCCTAATTGCCTCAGGAAATACATTAATCAAAGGCTCCCAGAGGCCTGAGAACCATTTGCTCCAGTCCACTGAGGCAGAATAGCGATAAAGACCTGAGTAATACAAGGAGCTACGTATGTCCTTGAGACAAAATACTTACACGAGAAATAGGAAAGGATACCTAACTAAAAGCTTTTAAACAAATTCCTTGAACAGCTTCTTGACATCACTCCTGGGAGAGATCAAATAAGAAAAAACATACTCTGACCATGAAACCAGCAACAGACATTAGGGAAGTTCATGAATTGCGCTGTCCAAATTGAGATATAGAAGGTGGCATCAAGAAGATTATCTCTGTGGTGTGGCCCAGGTCATGCAGAGAGCAAATCAATCCAGCACGAAGAAACTATCAGTCTGGGCAAGGGCTCTGGAGAACAGTCTAACCTGAAATGCCTGTGACCAGAGGAAGAGTGTGCTGAAGAAGAGTAGGATCCCTCAATGTAAGGGTTCCTCCTCTCAGCACATCAGCCCGGGGTCCTCAGGCTGTGTCGCAGGCAGAGCTGACAGCACCAACCAGCCCGGTGCTGCAGAGAGGGGGCCCTGGGGAGGGTGGCTGGAGGTGCAGCCACAAACCCAGCTTCTCACCCCCTGCTCTCAGACACGTGTCCTCTGCTGGTGACTCACGCTCCTGCCGGCAGGTGACCGAAGCAGGAGGCACCTCTTCCCTTACATGGTGTGCTCAGCAACCACCTTAATCCACACCGCCTTTCCTAACCCTCCTTCTCCCGCCTTACATAAGCTTTCGAGGGCCGATGTGCAGTTGCTAAGCAGTAATTTTGCATGACTAAAAAAGAAATCCTTGATTGCTAGGTTCACTAAATGTTTTTTTCCCCCCTTATTGCAATATAATTATAGCTATAATAAAAACATTGCAGAACATCCATCAGCATGCAAAAATTAGGTCAGGAACAGAGCAAGGATATGATCTATGCCTTTTAGAAGCCTTTACTACTTCTTTTGCCAGTGGAGGGGGAAGGGCAGGAAACGTTTGGTATGGCATAAAATCATAAATAACAGGGTTTTCCACCTTGTCAGCTAATCTGGCATAAACAGAAGTTCACATTCTTGTTTCAGAAGGCTGCTTGTCCCCTCATCGCTGTCTGAACTGGGGACAGCGAGGCTTCCCTCCAGCGGGGAGCTGGGGGCAGACATGGCCCCTGTTCCAGGGAAGAAGCCTTGCCCCCAGGCCACAGACGTGGGTAGCAGACGTGCTGCTTTCCTGGGGTTGCACGTGTCCCACACGCCATTCACAGCAGGTCCACCCCGTGCACCACGCACACACCAGGCTGCTGTGCATCCCTGTGGGTCTGCCTGGACCACGGGGCGCCGTGCCCAGCCTGCCTCCAGCTGGGACATCTTTCCCACTGAGTTGCAGAGTCCTGGCCTGGCCGGTACGAGGTCAAGTAGCCCTGTGCTAAACCGCTCAGCTAATTAACCCCCAGGACATTTGCCTGAAATTAGAGTTCATGGAATTGTCGAGGTTGGAAGAGACCTTTAAGATGATTTAGTCCAACCATCAACCTAACTCTGATAAAAACCATCACCAAACCATGTCAACCCGTCTTTTAAATACCTCCAGGGATGGTGCCTCAGACACTTCCCTGGGTAGCCTATTCCAGTGCTTAATGACCCTTTCAGTGTAAAAAACTTTTCTAATATCCAATCTGAACCTCCCCTGGCAGAACTTGAGGCCATTTCCTCTTGTCCTATTGCCTGTGACTTGGGAGAGGAGACCGACTCCTGCCTCTCTACAACCTCCTTTCAGAGAGTTGAAGAGAATTAGAAGGTCTTGGCACAAGATTTTTTTTTTTTTCCCTTTTCATCCTCAAGCTCCCAATTATGCCACCAAGCACTGTCCTAAATATATACTTTTCCCCCAATAGTCCTGACATTTAACTTCCACTAGACATACATTTTTAACAGTTATTCACTACCTGCATAATTTTTAATAATTTTGCCTTCCTTTATCCACACTGAAGACTTGCTTTCCCTCGTTCTCTGTGCAAGTTCCTTGACTGCAACTTGTACTTCTTGCCAGTGTCCTTCCTTTCTCCCTTAAAAGTCTGAGGAAGAGTTTTCCTCTGTTTAACCCGTTCTTTCCAATCTTTGGCTGTGGCAAACTGTCTTTTGATAAGATGCTGCCAGTGAGGTGGCCCCAGTGCCTGCCCAGCCCCGTGCTGTGCTGTAGACGCGCAGCCTGCGGCACTGGAGACAGTAAGGTCAACTCCTGAACTAGAGATAACATACATCCATCATGGAAATCAATTCGTTGAGGGAACAAATCAGCTTAGATAACATAGGGCTCTAAAAACTAAAGGTTATTTATTGCATTGTCATTTAACTAACATAAATACTAAAAATAGTAGTTTTCTGCATTTAATTAACAATTTGGATAAATATAACTTAATTTCTTAAATGCATAAGCAAAGTATCATCCTGGTTAGTAAAATGAAGTACCAAATTTACTGCAAAGGCAATGCTTATTTCTGCACTACCTGCTCTAATGGTTACCACTCAGGAAAGACCAGGGTTTTGTTAGCATAGTAACAAAAACAAGATTAAAATGGGGGCTTTGCCTACACACTTAATGGAAAATCACAATTAAATTAAAGAGATTGAAAAAAATAGTCACTGCATACAGATTCCAGGAATTCAAAGTCAAGTAAGTGTTTCATTGACCTCCTCCATCCCACATTCCTGTCCCTAATCAACACCCGACCTGGGAATTCGACTCGAAGAGATATGGATGTTGGGTGTGCAGCATCAGTATCGGACACCATCAGCCGTAATTATTTGAATATTGAGATTATTTGGCATTAAACACGCTCTGAAGTTTTATTATCGCTTGGCACCCAGTTTTCTTCATATCTCATCAGAATTTGAGACTCAGGGAAAATAAAGTGTGCTTATTACAGCAGGGACTCTGCTGCCTGACCTCTAAGCTCCCGTGCCTGCCAGCTGCCATAACTCCTCATTAGGGAGCTCCCAGGGGAGGGGGTGTGCAGGCATTAAAGAAAAGCTATGCTTCTTGAGCTGGGGGTTTGGGGATTCTGGGGGGGTGGTGGGATAGAGGGGTATTGTTTGCTTTTTTTTTTTTTCTTTTTTCCAGTTGGTCAGCAAACTGACTGCTCTTCTCTCAGTGGTGGGTCTCCATTTAGGCTTTCTCCTTTCCTGCAGGAACTTCCATGATCATAAGTCACTTGTTAAACTCTGCTGGAGAAAAGGCATCTCCAGCAGGAGACCAGAGCTTGGTAGTAACTAACAAACCCTGTTTGCCCTCCATGCGTTGGAGAGGTTGACTATTCCCAGAGCGAATCCAGGCTTCCTCATTTCATTTTTTATTTTCTCTGACTCTGATCCAGCTTTGCAACTATCATCCTTGCTTCTAAAGGCAGTTGAAAGCATCTGTAGAGCGAGGGGAGCAGCCGTTACTGTCAGCAGCGCCCATCTGCGCTCCGCTGAGACAGAGGAGCTGGATATTTCACACAAGGAGATAATTTAATTATCCTAATTACTCCTATTTACTACATGCTGCCTGCTACACACTTCAGAAGCGGGACTTCGACTACCTGGTTCAGGTTTGCCTGTGCAGCCATGGGGAACAGCAGACACCCATTGCTTAGGTGAGCCGAGTGCTCCTCAGGCTCAGCCGGGCTGCCAGAGGACAGCAGGTGCCACCAGCACAGCCAGGGCTGCCCAGGCAGAGCCACGCTCTCCTCCGGCCGTGCCTCCTATCAGCTGCTGCCAGGTGCTTTGAGAAGAGGATGCTTTTGCCATGGCTGGCTGTGGTGGCATTAGGTGTCAAGGACACGCACATAGCAAGGAACGCAGACACCTTGCCAGTGTTATTTAGAAAAAACCCACATATATCCTGGTGACGGACCTGATAATGGTAGAAGAACCACGGGAGAGTGCCAGAGCAGGGAGGTGACTGCAGAGCCAGGGCCAGCCAGAGCCACAGAGTGCCTGCGAGGTGCCCCAGAAGGGAAGGCAGGAGAGATGGACGGTCTGAGGACTGGGATGCACAAGGCCATTCGGCAACAGAGGAGCAAGGCAACGCATCGCATGCTGCTGAGGCGGCAGGGGAAAGGCAGTGTGTGTAGGAGCTGGCTTAGGGGAAGGCAGTGGTGAACATACGTGGCTGCTGGAGAGTGCAAGGCAGGTGTGACTGTGGAGCACATGGGGCATTGCTCTTGGGCTGGGCAGGGAGGGGGGCAGGGGCAAGACTGTCCTCAGAGACATACAGTTCTCAACTGTGTCAATTCATTGGGATAAAGAAAGTGATAATGTATACTAATTAATACAGGGATTATAGCAGAAAGTAACTTTTAGTGCTATAGAAGATTTTAAAAAAAGGGGGTGGGGGGGAGAGAAGAAAAGGATGATATTTTAGATTCTCTTAAATCCTCCCCCTGCTCTGCCTCCCCAGCAGCCCCCCAGCCCAGAGCAGCACTCCCCAAGCTTACCAGCACACACCCTCTCCTTCCTGGGATCCTTCATTCCCCGCTTCCAGGTGAGCTGTAGGAGAGAGCTGCCTTCTTCCCTGGTCTCCCCTCTCCCGGCTGGGCAGAAGGGAAGGGGTGGGACGCAGGGAGGCATGGCCCTGCTAACAGGAGGGGAGCACAGCTGCTTGCACTTGCCAGGGGATTATTCCTCCTCCTCTGCATGGCGTTGGCTGCCTGAGAGGAGGGACAGGGCAAAACCTCTAATCTGCCTAAGCAGCCTCACCTGGCTGCTCTCCTTTGGGGCTGGCATTAGGGAAGGCGCCCAACCAAAGCATCTCCCTAATCCTGAGCATCTCATTATCTCTTTCTTCCCTGCAGGTCCCACACTTACTCCTTTCTCCTGGCTTTTACCACTACCTCTTCAAGCTGGGCCTTTAGCCAGCCCTTGCCTCCCCTAGGGCAGCTACGCCACTTTTCCGGGACCTGCTGTTTTGTTCTCACACCTCTTTTCTATCCCTGTTGACCCCGGTGCCTCCACTCTGTCTTGTGCCAGGGCGTTCTGCTTTCCTTGATAATTAGACTTTTCCACTCTTCGTCAAAATAATTAGGCTCCAAAGCATTCCCCAAAAGCCTGGAATTGAATCAGTGCGCCGTTTGCCATTGATCTTTGCTGATGTTAGTATCTTCCCATGCAGAAGGCAGTGAAGAACGGGAGCCGGGTGGGTGACACAGGGACACTGTTCGGTCACAAGCGATGCCGCTGCCTCGTCTGCCGCTCCCGGCTGCAGCAGTGCCACCAGGAACCCCCCCAGGAGAGGGAGTGTTCGGAGTTAGGAGGGTTACAGCACAGAAAATTCTCAAAATGCCAAACCCAACTCACTGGCAATACCTTGTTGGGGGGTTTTTTGGTTTTTTTTTGGTTTTTTTTTGTTTTTTTAATCAGAAATTGTAGAACGGAGAAATTAACACTTGTAAGGACTGCAAACCATCCCTGTGTGATGCTCCATGTGCACCCACCCAGGGGTAGGCACTCTGCTGGGATGGATGTTTCTGCCACGCTGGGAAGCGCTCCTGGGGACAGAACACCAACTGAGCGTCTCCATCAGGGGGGCCGCAGCGAGGCTGTGATTTTTTTCCACATTGCTTTATCAGAGTGAGCAGAGAAATTGTTTGTGAGTTTTTTTTTCACATGGTGTGATGGTTGAACACCATTAGGCAGCTAAGAAACGTTTGCAGGGCAGGCCGAAATGTTCTGTGATGTATTTGCATTCGAAATTCAGTGATGCATCCAGCTACTCGGGGCAGCTACAACTGTGCAATGGTAAACTGCAATTCCAGTGTGCATATAGGCAATTATAACTATATATATAAAATACAAAATAGTAGATGGCTTGACAAAGCTTTTTTTGTTTAAGAGTTCTGAAGCATTCTGAGAGGGATCTTGGACAATGAAGAAAGAAACTTTAAAACTAAAGAGGAATTTGTGGGAACCTCAGCAAAGTGTCAGGCTCCAAAGTATTTAGATCAGAATGGTCTTGTCGAAACCAGTAAAACTCTAACCCACTTCTTGGAAGTCAGAGGTTGTTCAGGGTTAAAGTGACAATGTCAAAAAAAGAAAAAAAAAACGGTATTTTTGAAACATATTCATTAAGTAAAAAAAATAGCTTAATGTTAGAGTTCTAAAAGCAAAATTTAATAAATTAATATATGCATGCCAGATAAAAATACAAAATTACAATTGAAATAGCAATAATAATAAAGGAACACTGTTCAGCATTGCAGATTTGACTGCAACCACCATAAACATCATGGAGAATTACTTAAAGTAACATTTAAAGTACACGTTTTGTTTCTGTTAAAACCAAATTACTATATGATGAAAAAACGGAAAGAAATCTAAGGAGAAATCAGCCCCCAAAGTGGCAGAGAATGATATGAAATGTCAATAAACTGCCAGAGGCTCCATTTCACATAAGTCGGCTTTCTTTTTAGTATCAGAAACCAATTACATAGAACATAAAAGCAAATTCACAACAGGTTTACACGGAGAAACATGCTGAATTACAATCACAAACTATCCAGAACAAAGATGCTGCACCAATTCAGTTGTTTTCTTCATGGAATGAGTCTCACCAGAACAGGGAGAACAGGGAGCAAATCATGCAATAGCTTTAGCCTTTTTGTTTTTTATTTTAACATGATAAACACCCAGGATTACTAGTACTGGAAAGTATGTGTTAACCTTTTTCAACATCAGCTGAATGGCACTACAGAAACGACAAAGAGTTCCTTCATTTTTATCCTGAATACATCGAAAGCTCTAGCAAATATGGAATTCAGCGACAAGAGCCATTAAATTACTTTAAAATATTCCTTCATCCATAGAACACTGTTGCTTCCTTTTTATTACAAAACCCCCAAAATATTCAAAATAAAATGTCTTCATTTTTTATAAGCATCTCCACCACAAGTCTCTGATAACGGATGTCATTCAAAGCAGCCATCGCATCCAGTTCTGGCGCTCTCATAAGAGTTGGTCCAAAAACTATGCCCAGATTCTCTGCACTCATCAGATTTTCCTTTTCATGAAGCGTTACTCTGTAAAAATAAAAAAAGGACAGTGTTTTTCACATTGCTGCAGTGCCAAACTATGCCTGCGTATGCTTGAAAACAGGGGAAACTGGGCGGAAAAAGAAACGTTTGCCTCTCCCCAAAGCCTAGGAGAGGCTGCTGTTTCCAGCAGGATACGTTTGGAGGTGTCAGGTGAAGCCCTCAGAAGTCGGAGAGTGCAAATGCTATGCGGGTTTGCGGCGAGTCAGATGTCTCCGTCCACCCACCGGGCACAGGGACCATGTTCACTTGCAGGAGGGGTTGCTACTCCGTAGCGAGGGAAGGGGCTGAGGGGTGAATCCAGACAAATCAGAACAATTTTGCTTTCAGTCCTTACAATGGCACCATGCGGAGGCTGCTCCGATGGGGAGCAGACCATATTTGTTATTACGTTAGCAGTTTTATGGTCACTAGAGAGGTGCTAGTGCCCATTGTGCCAGACTGTGCCCACCCAGGTGGGATTCAGCCCGGGTTCCCCTGGTGGCATGGCCCCACACGGTCACACTGCTCCTCTCTCGTGTGTACGAAGGCAATGGGGGGGAAGCACATCCCACGTGAATTCCCTGCCTTTAGGCACTAGAGGCTAACCCTGCGGGGCTGGACGCCTGCTTCCTCTTCAAGACAAATTATGTCCTGTGGTGTGTACTAAAAAAAAAAGTGAATCATCAGTTTGGGGCAGCTTTGAAACCACCAGGGTCTCACTGTAACCTCACTTGCACGGCAGCCTGAGCAGGTCATTAAGCCTGTGCTCTGAGAGGCCCCCTTCCACCCTTCCCTCTTCTAGGGACCTCAGCAGCTGCTGAGCAGCTGAGCCCCCAGCTCAGGGAAGCTTCCCACCGCCTGGTTCCCATCTGCAGAGAAGGAGGAGGAGGAGGTGGGGAGGCCACGTTTTGCTGCTCCACAGGAATCTGACCTGTTCAAAGCAGTGGGGCGGGTTTGCAGGCCACCTCCAGAAATGTAATTTGCCCAAGAATTATCCCTACAGGAGAGGCACCCTCTGCAGAAACATGTCTGCACAGCAAATGCCAGAAGGGTGGCTGCTGCCCAGCCATGATGGTCTCCAGGGTCATGGAATGGGGTTTCTTAACATGGGCTCAGAGGCAGCTTGTGGTCTCCTGCGCTGCTGTGCCTCAGCATGGAGAGCACAGGGTGCTGCACGGCGGGGACGGGAGGAGGACAGCCTGCCTGGGGGGTGGCCCATTGCTGCTGCCCACAGCCACGGGTGAGATAAACACAAACCTCAAAGTGCCTCGAAGACTGAGCTTCTGCCTTGGTTTATCCTGGTGAACTGCCTTGCTCAAGGAAACAGATTAAGATCATGCAAATTTAATACACACTATAGTTTAAAGAATCCATAAAGATTCTCAGAAACAACTAAGAATCCAGGGACAGCAACTGAAAGAATCTGGCTAAATTATTTCTCTTTTCACCACTGTGGCATCTTGCATTGCATGAACAAATCCTTTGGTATATATAAGAAAAGTTGAAGATTTTTCTTCCTTTTTTTTCCCCCTTTGCATTAATTCTTATTTTGAAACAAGTCAGACTGATGTTTCTAAGCTGCTATGTCTTGTAATTATTTGCATTTGTAATTATTCCAGATAAGGGAGCTGTGTCTGATTACCTGATTTCAGCAGCAAGACAACAGCCTATTGACCACCACAACTCTTTTTAGCAAATGTATTAAAAGGAAGTTAAAGATGAGTAAATTTTATCACCCTTCTGTCTTATCATTCACCTATACAAGGAACACTATGTACAAAAGCATCTTGCTAACTGGAGCAGCAACAGCTACTCTTGAACAGGGTAAGAAAAAATCAACTTCACACTTCACAGGCAGTAAGGTGAGGGTTTTTTTTGTTCCCAGGTCTTTCATCCCTGTGTCTGCCCTAAAACATCCATTAGAAAAGTCATTGAAATGAATGGACAAATCAGGCAGAAACCCTGTAGCTGAATTTTGCCCAAGGCACTCAGCAGAGTCAACATTTTCCTACTTGTAGAAGAACTATAAAAGGAAAAAAGCAGAATGGAGCTTAAAATAAAGTATTTTTCTAAGAAAAGGGAATGATTCTTATATATTAAGTTCATATTACTTGAGAAACTAAAATGGATACCATAACACACCACATTGTTTTTTTTTCCCTGCTTTCCTGAAAGAAACAGAACCTGTGCTGTTGTACTGGATATTCATCCATCAGCCTCTCTCTAACAATTTTTCAGCCCAGTGACCAACTTCAATCATATCCCAGGGAGTAGGAGAAACTCCAGACAGAATTTATGCTCCTACAGTTTTGAGAAGGTGGCAGGAGGAATGAGGGGCTCCACGCTGATGTGGAATGGCAGACCTTACCGGATGCGTGGGGACCAATTAACACTGTGCCTAATTGGCATCAGCTGAAGCCTAGTGTGAGCTGTCTTTTTTAGGGTGGCAGGGATGACCAGGGAAGACCAGACTTAGCAGAAAGAGACACTGGTCTACAGCAGTATTAGTTCCCTGCCCAGGTGAGTGATCTATTACTCCCAGGTGTACTAAGGGCTTTTTTTTACCATAAATATTCACTGTAACCTTAGATACAGTGCAAATTTGTTAGGCAGATGACTTTTGTGCTTCAAAACTGTGGATTTTTTACTGATTTCCTTTTGAGTACTTTGTGAGTGCTTTAAGTGGGATGAAAGCCAGCGTTTAGGTACGTGCTGTTGGGCAGACTATCGCTCCCTGACACAGTCGGTTTCCAGGATTTGGTGGACCTTGCTCAGACTTTTCTGGAGGTCCCAACATGGATTTTGCTAAAAATGAGTTTGGCTTAGAGCTCTCTCCAGCTAGTCCACCCACCTCTTCAGATGTGCCATGAGATACCGTAGTGTTTCACAGTGTGCAGGTGGCAGCAGTTTCAGCGCCTCATGGAGAATTTCCAGCTGTTCATCCGGATCGGTGGTTTCTGGAACACAGATGTTCAACTGTTACCACACGTACAGACAGAATTCACACACAGGAAGACAACAACGGTGGCGGCAGAGGAGACAGGGTCTCACAGCTCTGCTGGATTACTGATTTCCAGGACCTATCCAAGCCTCATAGTGGAAGACTTGCCTGTTGAGAGAGGTGTTTGGAGCACAGTCAGGATGTGACTGGTTTTGGACAAAGAAAATTCCCCAAAGCAAACTGCACTCCACCGAGAGATTCCCTGCAGCCTACTTAAAATAATTCCCCTGGCAATCCTGGCTGACTGGACTGGTTTTGCACAAATAATCTACAGGTGCAACCTTGGGACAGCAGAAGGTACTGGGAACTTTGCCATCAGCATTTTTGGCTGCGTCCATACTCCTTGGAAAAAGCCTTCTCCAGAGGAGCGGTAAGCCCAGCATCTGGCCCGTGTTTTCTACCCACGGCTACCTCACACCTTCCCAGGTGTGGCTGGTGTGGCTGCTACATTGCAGAGATGCTTCAGGCAGCCAAGATGCTTGGGAGAAATGTTCCAGCTGGACTTATCGCTGCGCTTGCAGACCCACTGTCTGCAAGGTCAGCCTTGAAGGTGGCCTTAGGACGAGCGCTTATCAGCTTGTAAAAACACCCAAAATGGGCACCTCTAGAAACAAATGACATCTTATTTCTAAACATTTTCATAAATCACCTTCTTTCTGGCAACACAAACCCAACAGACTTTAAATGTTACAATGAGGGATTCATGCAAGAAATAAAAAGCAATGTAATCCATAATGTGTGATGAAAAGGAAGCATTCCTGGTGACAAAGGCAAAGAAAAATGTAACCATGATCACGTAGCACCACGGGGTCACGTCATAACGTGCAGTGCATATTTACTCCTGCAATCCTTACTAAATAGGGCATGCAGGGTGAGAGCTGATGGGACAGCTATTAAAGCAATAGGCAAATACTGCACAAAAAGGAGAAGAAAAGGATGAGAATGAAAACTAGGAAGAAAATGCATTATACTTACTTGCAGACTCTATAAACTTTGGGTAGGCATCATACGTGATGAGTGGAATTGGCAAATCCCTGAAGTACAGTTTAAGTGCACCAGTGATAATATTGATATCTTCATACATATTCACAGAAATATCAGCTTTTTCCCCATCTGTGTGGAGAAGGCACTGACATTAAAGCCTTAGAAATGTAAACAGATGTGAAACAGTATTCAAAAGAAAAATAATAACTTGCTTAAGCAAACATTATCAAAAGGGACACAACTACAGATTTTGGCTTTTATAAGCAAAACAGAAAGTTACTGGGCTGGAAAGTTCATCGTTTCAGGGTCAAAACCTCAAGCATTTTATAAAGAAACCTATCCTTTCTTTGCTTCAAATGATTACAAAAAAACACAGGGATTTTTTCTGGGGAAAAAGCTTGCCTGCCTGATCTAGCAGTATCTATCTTGTAGAAATATGTGGAAGTTTAGCTATTTCTGAACACATTGCGTCGCCAAACAACACATTTGTCAGCACTGAATGAGAAATCAGGGGAGTCTGGGAAAAAAAGTAAAAGAGAGAAAGCCAACTTGATCCACAGCCTCCTCATTTCATACGAAAAAACATGTGTTCACCATTTAGCTACAGCATACTACCTACTCCTGACCACAGCGGACACAGACCCAGAACTTGGCTTCTCCAGCGCATCCCCGCCCTGCTAACGCTGCAGAGGCGGCAGATGTTGTCTGAATAGGTCCAGTCCTCCGGAAAAACAGAGGAGAGAGTTTCCAGCGTGGATTTTGGCCTTCATTTCTACTGGGATAGGGGGACTGCAGCTGGAAAGCCTTTAATTTTCCCACTGCCTTTTCTCAGAGAGAAGAGTTTGTTCTCACTGACCTTCTTTTAGACTGTAATAATTCAAACTTGGTTTGCGCTATTGTATTCACCTTATTATTTTGGAGCTTTCTTCCAGAAAGATGGATTTAAGTTGCACAGCTCTCTTAAGGCACTTCACCGCTTGCCCTCTACCCTTCCCCCACCCCTCCAAGCATAGTTTTACTTGCAAACTAGGGCAGTAGTTCAGAAAGCTTTGTCCTTTCCTACGCACATCATTACTGAAGCACAGATACTGATGGAAGGAGAAAAGTAGATTTTGGTAATAAAGGCCAAAGTGAAGCCGATAACGCTTTTCTGATGGGGAGACTCCCCTTCTGCCGGCACAGCCGCCGGACTCTTTCAGCCCACTGATGCAGTGCAGCATGAGAGAGACAGGGGCTGCGCAGAAAAACTGTGTATATTTAATACATCCAGCATGCAGGAAAGACGGTACCTCTGTCAAATGCCATTTTGACATCTTCAATAAGATCACTAAATCCTGAGACTCTGTATAGTCCTTCAGAATTAAGACCTGCAATGAAAATTTTAACAAGATTAAAATTAGTCTAAATTTTACAGTTTCCTTCTACTCGGTTCTTCCTTTGTCAGGTTCTTCATCTGAGGCAGAAAAAGCAGGCATTTTTTAAAAGCCTAATCAGGCTTTCCTTTCAGAATGAAATCTTACCCTGGCCTTTTAACCCTGACCCTTGCACTAGTTGCCTTGTTATATCAGCACTAAATTGTGTTTATATAAACGATTTCAGAGCTGAAGAAACATATTAAACCAATTACAACCGATTTAAAAATAACTAAGATTAGCATACTTGATGCTCAGTCATTATTTCAGAATGAAAACAAACATTCTAATTCTAGAAAAGGATACTCAGTGTGGGCTAGGGAAACTAGCAAGAGGAAACTCATCAATACTAACTGCTTTTTTTTAGCACATTCACTTAGTTTTTTAAATAAAAATATTACTGGAAAGATAGGTGCCAATATATAACTATAAAGCAGTAATTGTCCATTAAGCAATTTCTAGCAGAATCTATAAAAATTATAAATGGGTATGAACCATGAAATAATGCAGAGCAGAATATTAGCTACGCAGGGTAATTGGCAGTCGTAAAATGTCTTGTGCAAATCTGTTTTGAGCAATCACACATTCAGCAGAAACCCAGATGACCCAGATCAATCTAAACGGATTATCAGTAAAGCAACCAAAGTCCATTAACCACGCCTTACCTCTAGATTCAATTTCCCTAATGCACATGTCTACTACCATCGGTCTCTTAGTGAAGTGTGCTTTTACTAGCGTTGTAAGGTCACAGCTGTACACTTTCTTGACATGCTTCAGGTCTGGCTTGCAGTCATTTGGGACCATCTTGGAACACTGCTTATGCACATTTAAGCCACAATCTGAGAGAAAAATGAAAAGACAATGAGGCTGGTGTTTGGTGAAAACGCGTTTCCCAAGGTCAGTACTGCAGAGTACACGCGACTCCTGAAGGATCTGACCTGATCTGGCAACTACTACTGCTGTTGAGACCTCTTAACCAAATGCACAAGGTGGAGACAGACCTGAAGTTAAGACAGATTTTCTACCCAAGAAGATTCTATCCCTAGAAGATTTAACACAAAGTGACAAACTTTCCATATGTTTTTTTTAAATCGGGATCTAAAGGTCAATAATGTTCCCCACCACTATTATATATTTTGCTATTGTGACCTAAACTTTCTGCCCAAGTTGCTGCAGATTTCCTAACACTTACAGTTCTAATGTAGTGCTGGACTGTGGCACTTAAGATACCTCCTGGGTGAGATGAAGGTGAGGACTGGATCTCAGAAGGCTATGACCCCTCTGGAGCACATGTCGGCAAAGCAGCCCAGAGATCTGAACTTGAGGGACCCTTACATTCTTGCCAGATGTGGCAGCCCATGTGTAGAGTCACTAGTGACAGGGCCCATTTCCCAGCTCAGAGGGGAGCTGAAAAGCAGACGCAGGGGTCACTGAGCTTCCTGGTGGCTTCTTCCTACTGAGCAGTTTACAAAGGCCTTTGCTAAGTCACAGCAGCTGCCATTCTGGTGTTTCTGAAACAACGCACTGGCAGGCACCAAAACAATTCCATTTACTTTAAAAATGACTTAAGGAAATTTTTTGTTTGTTTTTAAAAAACATAAACAAACAACTCCACAGCTTTACTGTAAACATACTGAGAATAAGATTTAGTTTAAGTGAAACTAAATTGAAATCAGGTTATGGAAAAATGTTTGTTCTGCCCAAAACCATTCAAAACCATAATACTCAGGGTTTGGGGAAAAAAAATATTGGAAAACACCACCAATGATGCAGTGAAAATGGGAAGAGCAATACAGTCCCCTTTAAGCTAAGCCCACACTGCAATTAACACCAGGCAGCCTCCCGCACTGCCTCGGGCTGGGGTGGTCCCCGGTGACTCCATTTTCACTGCCATTCCTCCTGTTTTGCAACAGAGACTCACAAGTGCTTGTGAAGAACCAGCAACCAGCAAGAAAGGTGGCACTTTGCAGTCAGGGCGTTTGCCATGCTCCGACCTGCGCTCGGTATCCACCGAGGCTCCAGTTCTCCAGTGTTTCTCTACATCGCTGCACTGCCATACGGAGCCCCCTGGATTTCTGCAGAATTAAGGGACGTAGGAGCTTAAAGGATCAGTGCCTTGATGAAAATCTGTACTTTCCTCTCCCACCCCAGTATCTGTCTATCTGCCTTTGTATTTCATTCCCACTGAGTTTGCCAATACTTGTATTTTGATTTATGCTCCATAGATTATTTGACTTTTTCTTTCCAAAACAGTAAACCCCAGAATTCATTGCTAAGTTTAACTTCCACTAAGTCAACTGCAGCTTGCTGCTAAAAGCACTTTGTTTACTTAACAAGCCTGTAGAGCAACCAGCTTTGTCACTTAAAATCCTCTATAAAACGTCCAATCTCTGGTTGCAATTAAAGTTCGGCATGTCACCTTCAATCAGTCAAGAAAACATGCACAGATCCTGATCCAGATGAAATGGCTGATTAAAATTCTCTTTGCCTATTTCTGTGCAGGAGCAGCTCCCTTCCTCGTGAGGCACAGTTAACATGCAAGACAGGGAGCTGCAAATGCTGAATTTCCCACCTGGTTGTGACTTTGTGTGGCCAACCCCACCTTGGGCAAAGCCAGCAGTGCAGCAGCTGGCCCCCTGCAAACCAGCAGCACCTCTGGGAGTACCACAGGCCCCTACCCTGCTCAGCTTTGGTCGCTTGCTTTGGCCCACAGCCCTCTCCTGGGCGTGCTCCAGACACGGAGAAGTTCAGTTTGGCCACTTGGGTTCCTTCAGTGTTTGCTCAGTTGCCTCGTTCGTGACAGTGAGGAAATAGTAACAGCCAAAGCACTTGCCTTTCCCTGACCATTTATTTAAACCCCATATTTAATCAAGTTCTTTAAGACTCCTAGTTGGGAGGTGCATGACCACACAACCTCTTCAGGCATGGCACCTACCCTACCTGTGGTTCTGGGGTGTGGAATGAAGAAACTCGGAGCACGCCAACCAGTGCTGGCAAGGGGAGCTCCACCTACGCTGCAAATGTCTATCACCACCACTACAGTTCGTCCGAACTTTGAGAAATCTGGTCCCTTTATGCTTTAAACAGGGAACCCAAATTCACTGGAAACGTGTGACCTGAATCCCTCAGTGTCTCAGTGCTTCAGCTGTAAGATGGGAAGGAGAAACTGGTTTTGCAGAAACAAAATGTTCATAGAAATACAGAGGAGAAATTACCCATCTTTAGTGTAAGGTTTGAATACTGTGCCATTAAGAAGACCAACAGCTACACTTTTAACAACAAGACGACAAAATACTGAACAGGTGCTATTTAGCAAGTACCATCCATTCTGCTTTCAGAATAAGGATGAAGTTGGGGAGTAAAAATAGTGAGTAGTCAAATAATTAGAGGCAACATCTTAATGCACTCACAGAAAGGAAGGGAATTAAGACCATATATGAAATCTTAATTCTTTCTTTTGAAACACTATCTTTGCAATAATTTACGAATGCAAATATAATTACTATATATAGAATTATTATCTTAGAAATGTTATATATAGAATTCCTATAATTGCTGTAAGAAGCACCTATTCCACCATGCGTCAAATGTTCTAGTATGTCTGTCAAAAATGATGTCTGCAAGACTGGAATGGCAGCATCAAGCTCACGATGACTCGCTACCGATCTTGTGAGTGCAAATTAGCTGCTTCACACAGACAGCAATATAGCTCAGAGTAACGTTTCTAGGAATCCAAGGATAATTAAGACTAAAATATACAAAAAGATGAAAAACATGCTTCCAAGTATCTTATACTTGACTTAAAACAATTATCGCATTCACTGAGATCATCCTAATTATACTTATATTCAAGAAAGTTTCACTTCATTAAAATAGTTAACTTGCAGAGATGTTTTCAATGTGAAAGCCTTGCTTCTGAAAATAATTGTGTTACTGCTAATCCCTTAGATTCAAACGGGCTTTGGATCTGACCTCATTAATACCAGAATAATAATTACAAATGCAAAAGTCAATTTTCCTCCTCTCTCGTTTGTTCTTCCTTTGCTTTTGATTAGACTTTATGCACCAGCCCACTGCTTAAGGGCTTACAAACACTCCTGAGAAACATTTAAAACCTAGAAATATTTCAGATACTTAATGCTTAGAAAATGCATGAGCACTACATTCAATATTATTGGTCTGTGTGGTATCTTCCTATCAAGGCTCTTCACCTCTTAAGTAAGCATAGGAGAGTACCTCACTTTAGCAATCCTGCATCAATATATATTTCTAGATGACTTCAGTGAATTTGCAATAGAAAAATCGTATTTTTTCCAATAAAGAAACTGAAACTCACCAGCAGCGTGCTTCCTACCAGGTGGGCCTCTCTCCTGAGCTAACAATACTTCGTGAAAGGCATGTGTCAGTCACTAGTCTCTGGTTCAGCTGATAACCAGATCCACGCACAGATGAAGGATGTCCATCTATCTTGCTAACTCCAACAAGGTAAAAGACGCCCTGGTAGAGGTCAAGCCTCCTCTCTGCTGAGCACTGGGAATGTGCCAACCTTCTACTCTATACTCAGCTTATTTGTTCGTACTAAAAGACAGGAATTATGCTGCAAATTGCATATTATTAAATAAAAATGCCCTCTGTTCTCATTGCAGATGCTTCATGAAAGCTTCAAAACCCATTATTATAGAATAAACTAGGAAGGAACAAGAAAGTGGAGTCCTGAATCTCTCTGCGTGCTGCCACGTGGTGAAGCTTTAGGACTGCTTGGCTTGTTCACACACAAGCTTCATGATTTGGCTGGGTTCGTTAAGACCAAGAGGATTAACTTGATTTCAAATGTAGAGTCTATTTCCTTTTGGTTATATCAAAATAAATCCAGAACAGCTAAGTTGGCGTTAGCAGCTTTCCTCCAGTTCTAAAGTAACCAGGAGCCTTATCCATTTCTTACAGAAGTTCATCAGAGCTTATTGCTGGCTGGCTATACAAATCGGAGAGGAGCTAAAGAAAAATCCTCCTAAAGCATCATATCTGCTGATAAATCCTATAATAATACAGGACAGATTTAGAAGATGCAGTCATGAACCCTTGCAGGTCAATAGGAAAACTTCTGCTGACTACACTTAATCAGAATTTCACATTATACAGAGATGATCTGTCAGAACAGAATTGTAAGTCACATGTACTATTCCTTTTTACATTGCTATTGCACTGTAGCCACCTTTCAAATATACCAAATGTGACCAAAAATACCCATACAGTCATAAATTCAAGAGTTTATAGGAAATTTGGAAATTTAGGGGGAAAAAAAAGAAAAAGAGAGTAATTTTAGATGACAGTTTTAAAAATCTGTGATAAGCTGTCTTGACTTTAATAGCATATTGATCTAGGAGTTCAGGTGGGCTGTGACATTACTTCTATGAGAGGTATTAAATTTAAAACTAGCTTGACAATACCTTCCTATGATACCTAGAAAAAGGTTTGGTAATGTTTTAGAAACAGCTAATACTGACATTAGTTCACTGGGCTGAAAGAACAAATAACATGCTCATATTAATGCATAAGCAGGGCCAAAAGATATATGTACGTTAATACTGCCCCATGAGCACGCATTATAAATATTTGCAGAGACTAAAAAATACCCCGCCGTCACTTTTTGTTATACTGCTGATTTGATTTTAGTCAGTTTTAGATTTCTTTTGGTTTATGATTTACTGGCTAACACGGCTGCTGACCATGCTCCATTGGAACAATACCATATGCTACATATATCACTCTAATTATATTTTTGAATTGTCCACAAGAAAATTTACGCATTTTGTCATTCTGAGGAGCAGCTTTAAGAGCTAAAAGGTAGATTTACAGTATCTTCAAAAAGTTCTGAAGGATTTTTCAGTAGTTTATGGTAAGGGTGGGAAGCGCGGAGCTGGGGCTCTGGCGTCGTGCGTTATCCCGGTACCCGCCGGCCGGGATAACACCACTGCCTTTGGAAAGCTGACACACAGAGACGAGGGGCTCTACTCAAGCACAAAGTATTGGCATCATTACTTTTGTGAGGGCGGTGAAAAGGTTATAAGGGAATTTGCTCTCATAAATCAATCATGAGCTAGCAGCTCTCCTTTAATAATTTAATGCTCTTTTCTGTAGCAGAGGGAGCACCACTTTCCGTTCCCTCGGATGCAGCGTGTGCGAACAAGCACATGAACGTAGCGATCCCACTGGCCCCCTGTGCTGCACTTTGTGCTTCCAAGCACGAGGTGTGGGGGGTGCTGTGAAGGTCTGCCCTCTTCCTCCTCCTCAGCAGAGCTGTTCCAGACCAGGAGGCAACACTGGAGCTGCAACACTGCCTTACGCACGTGCCATCTGCCAATGTGCAGTGCACACCTGGGAGCATCCTTGGTCCTGCCAGAGTCTTAAGCCCCTTTATTAAGCAGTGCCATGGCAAAAACTGTTTCCAAACATACATGTATGCTCCCCCAAACCTGCTATCATCCATACTACTGTATCATGCACTATACAGTACATAATTCTTTAGAGAGGAATTTCTAAAGGGCAGGTAGTTACTTGGCAACAAAAACACCTAATACTACAGAAAAATCAGGGCTTATGAAATAGAAAGAAAAAAAGCCCATCCAACAAGCAAATTCCCCCTATCCCAAATCAAAAGAATGCATATGTCAGTGCCTCCAAAAGGTGGCTGGAAAACACAGGTGAAATGTTCTTTCAGCAGAACACGTTTGGTGGTGATGGTTTGATTTTACGGAAGTTTTGAAAGATCACAGACAGTTTGTTCAAAAACTTTCCAGGCTTCCTGCCATGACACCTGCCTACCTCCTCGACAGTTCCCCTGATGGGCCTCTGGCTTGCTCAAGGCTTCCAGGTCTGTGTGGGCTTGGAGATAAAGCCACTTTTAGGACTTACAGTTTCAAGAATATATAGCTCCAGAATAGCTTCCCCATGGGAACGGCTCTGAAGCAAGGCTCTGCTGCCTGATTAGCATTTCAAAATTTTGGAGCTCATTCCTTGCAGGAACACCACCAGATCCTGAGCTGGTAGAACAGCCTGTCAGGCAGCATGCATCTCCTCCAACAGCATCACCACCTGCCTGAGGTGGGCAGGGACTCTTCTCCAAACTCTCCTTCCTGCAGCCCTGACCTCTGTGGCTTTGCTCTTGTTCCCTTTCCGGGCCGACTGCCTGTGCCCTACATAGTCACCAGCAGAACCTCAGTGCACATCTCAGAAGAAGCCTGGATGTGTTTTTAAGGTGTGGGCAGAATGGGAGCTTATCATGACTGAGGCATGCAAAATACCGTGAGAGTGGGCAACATGATGAGCACACCTTGCCTTCCCCAAGAGCATCAGCTGTTCTTCCAGGCACTGAAAGCACAAGTACTGTGCCTGCACAACTAATGCCTGAGGATGGGCAGGCTCCTTTGTAGTCTCCTTCATCCTTACACACCAGTACAGCAACCTAGGGCTGCCCAACACGAGGGATTCAACAGCAAGGCAAAACAAAACAGCAAAGGAATTGGGGCAGTTGCATGTTTTTTCAATTGCTGGAGAAGGAAATGGATGAAACGGGGAAATTAAACACTGAAGCAGTAATTCACAAAACAATCCTGCTTTGAGACCGTACTTTAACTTTTCTGAAGATGAACTCCTGGGGCTTACTGCAGTCAGGGCTGGCAGCAATATCGCTTGGGCTCAGCCAGTGGCAGCTGGTTGCCTCCACGCTGAGAGTTCAGCTGCAAGTTTATTTCTATCAGTTTTTCAGGAAGAAGTTACCTATTCCAAGGGAAACAAAAGATAGGCAGCTGCTACATGGGTGGCAGGCTGAGAGACCTCAGAGCCCATCTATCAAGGCAGCAAAAATGGTGCTTCAAGTACAGCCTGAGGGTGGTGCTGCCTGGAGTTGAAAGGACCAGCCCGAAACAGTATCAAACGCATCAGTGAAATTCAGTAAAAAAAAATTATCTTTCCTTTAAGATAAGCTAATAATGCCTTAGATCAGCCTGTATCAAAAAAAAAAATTAAAAACAAATCTTCTGATTAAATCACTCATTCATTAAGAACAACAAGAAAATGGGTACAGAGGAAGGAGCAGATTATACAGTAACTTAAACAGTTCTGATGGGCTGGGGAAGGGGACAGGACACACGCAGCAGCTTGACAAGTCTACTCGCCTGCTAGTCTACAAGTCTGCTGGGGCAGGACACTAACAGCATCATTAATGCCATGCTCTAGTCTCTGAGAACACACACTATTCTCCACTAATGCTACTGGGTGTTATGTGTTTGTATCATTCATAAAATGAACTCCCTGGTGCTTATCTGCAAATTTTCTTTGGATATTGTTATAGTTTCTCTCCTGAACACATTCTGGGCAATGGGATGAGCCCTGTGAGCACAGGGGAGCCTTACGTAGGAGGAATGTAATTAAGAATACTTTTTTTTTAAGTTCATGCATTGGATTTTGAGCTGGGGTAAACACTTATGTCTTCATTAGCTTCTGCTGAGCTGCAATGTTTACAAGAACTGGTGGCATTATAATTTCAAACACTTCTTTAGTCATTTCTACTTATGGCAAAAGCCTGCAGGAAAGCACGCCGGAGATGAAGCATGCCGTCAGAAAAAGCAAATTCCTTGCATACAGATGAGTCTTCATCTCACAAAAATTTTAAAAGCCTGTGGCTAGGATGCAAAAATCGGAAGCATGTCCCTCCGAGGCAGTAGGGCAGATGTCTAATATAGGGATTTAGTCTAAGGAAGCAGACTTGACTTTAAAGAAGTTGATGAAATAAAGATCAAATCTGAGAGAATAACATTTAAGGAAGAAATTATTCCTGTTCTGCTGGACGTACCTCCAGCAGAAGCCAGACTAAGTCCACCAATTCATTTCCTACAGGATCCAAATCCTGGACATCACCCTAAATCTTAATTTTGGAAGACAATGAAGTCCTCCCATGTTTGGTGGCTTGCATCAATCCCAAAACCTTTGTAGTCAAGATGACAACCAACATCTTACTTCAACTGACAACCACCCTTCAGGTGGCAAACACGGTACCTACATTCACCTCTTGTCTTTATGGAAGGAAAAGATATACTCCTCCTCCTTTGTCTGCCATAAAAGCTGAACTAGAATAAGCTAGGGAGAACCTATCTTCCAGGGGTTAATCATACAGGACTGTACCTGATAAGATACTGAACGCCCTCAAGACTGTATTTTGGCAGAAGGACGCATTTAATCATGCCAGACTGCAACAAAGCATGAGTCAAGGCAGCTCAAGTTGCTAAGGCATCCTTGCTGGTTGCTATGGCATGTGCACTGTTATGAATGTTTGGTTCTGGTTTATTATTTTTCAAAGGATTGGCTTAGTTTGTGTAACAAACTAATCTATCAGCCATTAGAAATAAGCTGCACTTTTTCCTCTGGCTCCTCTTTTCTGAAATGGATGACATTTATTTTGTTGTCTACTCTTGGACTGTCCCACAATTCTCCTCTTGCGTGTTTTTGTGCTTCTGCAGAGTAGAGGATTTAAACCGGTTGAGAGTAGCCCATGCAGTAATCCATTTGTATTTGTTAAACTTAGCACTTCTGTACAGAAAATAAAGTCCTCTTGAGATGTGTAACTGTTTGCTATAAAAAGCAAATGCTTTAAAAAGCATAAAATTACATATGATCAGTGCAGTTTTGCTCATAGGTATTTTCAATAAAATGATTATACAGGCCACCATACAGATTTTGTGGATTTCCCTGTAGTGGCATCGAACCCCATTTAAATGCAAGTGGGCTGCCTCCTGCTAAAAGCTGTAATTTTTTTGAAGTATGAGCCCACTCTGAAAAGCTATGGCCTCATGCGGCTCCTTGTTTACTGTGCCTCATTGTTTCCATATTAAAATGGCTCAGTTCAGAAGTAAAATGATTACTTTTTTTTTAAAAAAAAGACACCTCAAGACCCCTGTAAACTCAGCCAAGCCCATGGCACTCAAGCCTGAGCTCTTCCACACTAGTATGTTAACACTGGTTACACAGGTTCTCCCTAGGTATCTGTGCACCTCTGACTTTCCTCTGATATGTCCAGATCTGTTCATGTTCTTGCTCTGGTGGCTTGTAGAGCCTCAGCTGATGGGAGCAGGTAGGCACTGCTGAAGGTGAGGCACAGAACAGCGGAACTGCTGAGCCCTGTCCTGCCATCTCTACATCCATGGGGCTCTGCCTGGAGTCCCTCTCCTCTATCCAGCCTCTCATTTCTATGAAATTTATGAGAACAAAATCGTCTGGGAAGCCCCTGGTTCTCAGTCAGCCGTGGCTGAGGTTGGCCCATGACTAAAAGCTACCCTTGCGGTGAGGGGAGGACAAGCAAGATGGGTCGGCTGCAACCCATGCCCTTGGTAAAGCCCAACTCTCCTGCTCCTCAGCCCCAAGCAAGCACGCAGGAGACATGCAGCAATCGGACTTGCCAGGCTGAGGAAGCTTGGCAGCCTCGCCACCACACAGCTCCTCACCTGCTCCTCCGTAAACCCCAGCTGAAGATGCTGCACACCAGCACCTCGCCTGGTTGTGCCCAGTGACCTCAGGCATGCCCCGAAAATCCTCAGTCTCCCCCCATGCCTCACTGATGCTTCAGCAAGCAAGTGTGGTCGTACAACATGGGATTTTAACAGATAAGTAGGATCATCTAAATTACTGGAAGCTACCAACACTGATATGAAACCTTCCACAAGATAGAAAGCCCTAATTATAGTTCCCGAACCTATGAAGTCATCTAATACACATATGTTCCTCTATACTGCAAGGAGGAAAAAAGGAGACATGCAGTACTTATTACCATCTTCATAAGAAGGAAAAAAACCCAGACTTTAGAAGCTTTTGGAAACTTATAATTTAGAAAAATCTGCATAAAACCAGAAAATCAGCTCTACTTCAGTTAAAAAAAACAAAAAGGGAAAGAAAAAAATAAGGCAGTATAATATCATAAGCACTTAAGGTTTAATTCTAAAAGCAGCATTATTGGTTCATTCCACAGCGCCACGCAGCACTGTGAGCCTTTACACTGTTCATATTTATCGATTTCCTGGATCAAAGTTACTTCATATAAATCTGAAAAATATTTGATATTTCTCCTGAATTCCCAAACTGAGGAATCTACTTCAAGTGAGGAAGGAAGATGACAGACTTACTGGTTCACGTGTCATCAAAAAATGACCACTTCAATCAGAAAACAATTCAAGAACAACATCAGGCTTCCACTTTCTCTTCTAGTGCTGTACACCCTGTACAAACACGACCGCAGCAAAAAGTACTAACAGTCTTCACACATAAGTGAAGGATGTGGCTGCAACCCTAAATACTTAGTAGGGGGAAAATACTGAGAAAGGAAATGCCATTTTTACATAATCATTACCTAAAACAGAGCTGAGCTCTCTAACACATCCTGGACAGTGCATAGTCTATTGATAATGACAGAATTTTGCATTCAAATAATTACGGGGGAAAGATTTTAAAATATATTAATCACATTTAGCTATAAAGTATTTTAAGTTTTACATTATTTTGCAGTTCTGTGATAAAAAGCCCTCTTATTTGCTTGAGACAAGATTTCAGAAAGCTTTAGACAGACCAGATTTTCTTAAATTAGCTTGAAAATTCAGTTTCCAGGGCAACATACGCCGGTCTTCATACATCAACACTTCTTTGCACCATTTTTTAAACGTGGTTGCTTGCTAGAATGTCATAAAATACTTCTTAAATACAGCAAACTATTTTGATCACTTTGATCCTTTTTTTTTTTGCCTTTGAAAAAAGCTGACTGTCCTTTCTTTTCAGAAGAATCATATCAATAAAACTGTCAAATTGTTTTACTTCAGAGAAGCTTTATCCCAGAACTGCCTGCAGTGACACCCATGCGTGTAATACATTTCTACCAGCACCTGAATGTTTATGTAACATTTCAGAACGCATCCCTTATTCATCATCCCTTTCCTTACTTTCTTTTGAGTTTGCAAGTAGGAGACATGACTTAGGGTCTGTGGCGTGCTGGGAGTCTGCTGCCTTATACAGAAAATTAACCTGAATGCCTATTTCACAGCGGCGATGTGAAATTTGCTGATTGCCCACCTTGCACGTTGAGACCCTCAGGGAGTTTCTCACACCTACCAATACATACAAGTGTTAAATAAAGCTAACAACACATCCACCTACTGTCTCCTCCATTCTGAAAGGGGTGGAAGGAATGAATCCCTTAATGAGGATTATCATTTCCCTCTGTGCTTGCTTGGGAGGTGCTCGGCATCACTGCGGTGATGTCATGGAAACAGGTACCCGAAACCATCAGCAGCGGAGTGGACACGTTCCCTTCTTATATTTTAACAGGGGTCAGATCAGACCCTTGCCACACGACCAGACAGTGGAGCAGGCAGTGCATTAAAAAGCTACATCATTAGGACTAGGACTGTCCTAGGACTGTCTTAGGAAAAGAAGAATGAATGTTACCTGCACATTTTACTCCCTGAGCAATGAGGCCCCACATAAAGTTGGCGCAGTATTCACACCAGTGCGGGCCCCTGAACGTGTGCACCTGCAAGAGAGCAGAAAGGAAAATTACAGAAAATGACCCAACTGTTTCACAGATATCAATATCAGTATGTCTAAACGAGGCAGAATTCCTCTTCTTTGAAGGCACCACATGCAGTCGCTGGAAGTTTCCCTTTATCACTGCAGGAAAGAAACATAAGAAAGATTTAACTGCCAAGGCTCTTGCAGATGTATGGGAGACAGGAGCTCTCCATCCCAAGGCGTCTGGAGCAGCAGATCCGGGTCTGGGGGGCAATCTGCTCCCAGACCATGTGGGGCAGAGGAGCAGTGGCAGGTCATGGCCCTCCTTCTGCTTCTCAGCACCCCTCTCTCTGAGGAGGATCTTAGCCACGAGGTGAGGCTTTTGCAGCGACCGTGCAAGAGTTCTTCTCTTAATTCAAAATGCCTTCTGCTTTGCCCTCCCCTCCGTAAGGTACTGTGTGGAACATGTAGGGAGCTGCAGGATTTCACCTCAGGGGGGAGGGAGTCCTGCCAGGCAAAAATACCAGTGCTACACAGAAACACTGCAAACGCACTTAGGGGCTTTCCAGTTTAGAATAACTCTAAAAGGAACTTATTCTTTTCAGACTAATGCTACATATTGAAAATCCAAATGAATCTACTAAATGGAAACAAGAATCCACTGAACCAGGGAAAATTTCAAAGCTAAGGAAGAAAAAAAACCAATGGTGCTTTCAATCCCAGCTCACATGCTTGTTAAAAATCCTGCAGCCACCATTAGCTGCTTCTGATGTTATCCTGATAAAGTTCCTGCTGTAGGAAACCACAGGATTCTTTGCAGAGAAAATCATTACTTCCTTAGCCAGCGTAAAAGCCTTCGAGCCTCTATTTAGAATAGACAGGCTGACAAAAAAAATCAGCAACCACTGATCATAAAGAAATGAAATTTACAGTGACACGTAGTAAAAATGCTTTAGGCTTAAGTCACTCGTTTCTCCAGAGCGACCGAGCGGGTGCGGGAGCAGGCAGTAACCCCACGCACGTGCACTGCCCGGTGGGACCAGCGCGGAGCAGGAGAGAGAAGGAGCTGGCTGAAACACACGTGCCCGGCATCAGGGCTCTGGGTATAAACAGCAAAATGTGAAGTGGCCTGACCGAGGTGGCTGGACCCCAGCTGACACTTACCTCAACCAAGTGACAGCCCAGAGCAGCACCCAGCAATTCAGACCGCGTTTCAGGTTTGGCTGGTGGAAGGTCCATGGCCTCCTGGGCATCTGCTGCCCAGGAAGCAGCAGTAAGGTAGATTGCTGTGTTAGCGTGGAAAGTTACTCTTGAATTCACCGAGGAATTCCCGTGCCCCTCTGTGCTAAGCTAGGCTTATACTTGTCTCTAGCCCTACGCTGCTGAGCATCTCCAAGGGAAGCGTAATGGCGCTGGCAGAGGCTGCCCACCTGTCCCCAGCCCCACCGGCTGCCCTCTGCTCCCACGCACCCTCTGAAGGTGTGATGTGCTCCACCAGCCCCCTTCTCCCTGCAGCTCCAGCTGACTTCTACAACGCAAACGATGGCAAGACTGTCGGCAGCTGTGATCTCCATCTTCTTTTTTACCCCCCTCTTACCACAAAGAGGTTTTTCACACCTTCCTCTCCGTTACCCACCTGCGCTACCCACATCCTCTTGGCTTTCTTCCCCAGCCTTGTGGGTTCTTTCCAGGTCTTTGGCAGTGTTCCCTTCCCGGAATAAGCACATTCTAATATGCTCAAGCAAAACGCTGTGCTTTAATGCCTGCAGGACTAAAAACTTTTTCAGGGGGGAAAAGAAAGCTTCCTTTCAGTCACCATCTTTTTTTTTTTTTTTGGTCAAAGGAACATTGCCCCAAAACACCTATTTAAAATATTTGTCAAAAATTCTGTTGAGGAAAATTGGGGAAAAAAAAAAGTGCAAAAGTTTGAGCAAAAAACAACCTTTCTTTCAGAAAACTTTTCAGTTTTATAAGAGATTGTTTTTTGTGTATTTCTGATTGTACAGGAGAGGGAATTTTGTCTTGTTCCTTGAAATGCTGACATTTTAACTTCTTTCTGTAAGCAGAACAAGAACAAACTCCAACACATTAATATTTCCTGCTAAATAAAAAGAATGACACTTTTCTGTGCCTCTCTGCTTGGTGATGTCAATTCATCAAATTCACTGAACGTGCCATTTGCTGAAGCATTTCTAATGCTTTCCCTGGGTGCTGGGGGGCCTCTCCAGGGCTGTTTCCAGTGCCAATACTCACCAAACCTCAGGTGCCCAATCTCTACCTGGCTGTTGTTTTAGTGGTGAACATCCCTCCTTCTTGGCATCTTGCTTCCCACCATGGTCTGCAAGTTTCCACTTCCTCCTGACTCTCCCTATGAACTCTTCTACGGGGTTGATCACATCCCAAATCTGTCACTCCAACCTTTTGTCTCCCTTCATTTTTTAAATTTATTTTTTTATTATGAATTTTTTTTATCAGCTCAGTTTCTCTTATGTTTCTAATAACAATTATCCACCTAGATAAAAAAAAAAATTACCTTTCTACTACAGCCAGTTCCCCTGACATCATCCTGGCTCTCAGTTCACCCCTCAGAGAAGTTTACATGACTCATCAACTTAAAAATGACAAGGACAAAACAGACTTTCCTCTTCCCTACCAACACTCTATGTATTGGTCACCCTTTGCGAGACCAAGATTGACTCTGCCCTTGAGGATCATTGTCTCAGCATCATGAGCACTGTTCTCTCGTCCCATGCATCCAGGCTTCATCCAAATGCTCAAATAGCTTCCTGTATCATCAGTTAAGAAATTAACTTCTCTGTTAGATTTATCCAGAGCCTGCTCAGTTTTACACCGCCCCATCCAAATTACTCTTTCTTATCCATCATTCTGGTTGCAAACTCAGAACTAAAAGCTGAGAGTAGGTTTTTCTATGTTCCATAATGCTCTACCTTGCTTCATCTTTCATGTGACATGCAATAGGGACGTTCTCTGGCAATATTAATTAGCAGGCCCAACGGCCATAATGTCCTTCCGTCCCCCGTGTACACAGCCCTGCAGGATCCACTCCGAAGCTTAGTTTGGGGTTTCTAAGCGGTGCTGTCCTTTCCCAGAGCTCAGTGGTGCCAGTGTGTTACTCTTCCCACTCCCACGGAGCAGGACCAAACGTCTAACCCTGCACTGGTCTAATACACACACACACCATCTCTGGAAATGAAATCAGACACAGTAAGCGATGCCAGAAAATAGTGAAAAATTGGTCTTCTGAGGTCAGAACAGCTTCTGATCCCATTTCATCCTGCAGAGTGGGACCTGGCAGCATGCTAAAAAGAAACACGTTTACATCCCTTTGCTGGTTCCAAGAGCCAGCACCTGCAAACAATACTGCATTTATTACATGACACTGTTTAATATAGCATTCTGATTTTTATATTTAATTCCCCGTTCTAAAAATCTGCCAAGCAACTTGCTTGTTTTCAAAACTAAAACATACTTCCAGAAAAATTTCTGAAAACAGAATCCCAGAGATCCTGACTTAAATTACAAGGGGTTTCTTTCCCCTTATAAAAAGAGCATCTGCCATATGCAGATTTTACTGTCTTATAAAATGTGAGAGAGCAGGATTGCCAACTGTGGCTTTATATCACCCAACCCCTCCATTCTCACTCCCGCCCCAAAAATCTTTTTCTCTCTCTCTTTCCATAAGGCTTCAACTGTGAGCGATTTTTTAAGAATGTGGAAAATGGGTGAGCGGGAGAGCAAGATAAACTGGTTCTAATCTTAATTTGTAACATCCCAGAGGAAATATTCAATTTAAAAGAAAATTCTAGACAATTTTGAAGCAAAATACCTGCTTCAAAAACTAGATAAAACCCTATTACTAAACTGTCTTGCAACTCTGAGCGAAGAAGAGGGCCTCATGTTGGGCTTACACCTATGCATTTCTATTTTGAACTCTCATGCAACATCAGCAAGGTATAATAAACATTTAACTATCGTGATTTTACATAGGAGGACAGTTTTTTTGCTTAGGCTTGGAAGACATTTTCATATACAGAGGGAAAAACAGCTAAACTCCTGTGATTAATAACTAAAAGTGTTACAGAATTTCATTTATTTTGTTTTGCATTTAATTAAAATATTTCTTAGAAAAAGAGACAAAGTTTTAGGAGAACCAAATAAAAACTGATCCAGTGGCTCTGACAACAGATTATACCACAAGCTGTGAACTCCTCAAGCAGATCTCCCACCATTATTTCTCAGGCTCTATAAAGGTCACTGTTGAAGGTAGTTACCCATGTATCTCATAACTCCACTTATTTTTTACACTTTTGGTTTTTACTAGGCACTTGTTCAGCTAGCTTTGATTGCTATCTGAAAACCAAGAATGAGCCAGCAGATAATTAGTATTCATAACTGGGAGACTTACATTATATCACTTGTCAAGGCAGGGAGGAAGAGAATGAGGAAATATCAGCAAAGTGCTGTGCAAACATGATGTGAAAGAACAGGATGCATCGGCAGAGCTTTAGCAAAGCCACTGCTGGGAAGAAAGCAAGGCTGGATCTGACAAACTACAGATATGCAAAATCAACACCAAACACAGAAAACCAAAGTCTTTGTGACATACAAAAAAGCCTTCCCTGTTAAGAGGGTTGAATGCCTGCTCCACCAGGACCCCTGCTCCTACAGAGCAGAGCAGTCTCCTCCATGACCCTCCACACTGAACTGCTGGTGACAACAACTGATTTTGGAAAACCCAGACACGGAATCACAGAACTGTCATGGTTGGAAGGGACCTTTGAGATCATCGCGTCCAACCACGAAAAAAAAACCAAACAAAACCAAACCAAAAAAACCCCCAAACAAAACCAAACCAAAAAAACCCCACAAAAAAACACCACAAACAGACACAAACCAACAATCTCGGGCACTAGAGCATGCCCTGAAGTGCCATGTCTACCTGTTTCTTAAATACCTCCAGGGATGGTGACTCCAGCACCTCCCTGGGCAGGCCATTCCAACACTGCCATCTGTGTTGGGATGAAACACATCAATGTGAGAAAGGATGGAAAAAAACATTGCTGATCTACCCTCTCCAGCTACCAGAATCTTACGCTTTGGGTAGAAGCTCTGTTGGTGCTCAGGGAGGAGACCAAGCTGAACAGGGATGGAAGAGATGGCAAACATCCAGCATTTGCACTGCGTGGTGCTCCAAAGGTACAGTTCTGCTGGCTATATCGTCTTTCAAACAAATTCCCAAGGATGATGGGACACCGCTGATGAAGGCTGTCAGCTCAGTGGACCTAGCTGATTTGCAATTCCATCAACTGAATTCTGTCTGTTGGGACTCTACCAAGCTTTTAATTGGATGTGGGAGACATTGTAAGTCTCAATTAAAACGATAAACTCAGCCTGTATTGTTAATGTCTGTCTTCCCTGTCACAGCTGATTTTATCAGGCACTGACCGTACCCATGCTGACACCCAACAGGCATGCCCTTTTCATCCATCCCAGGTCCAGGCAGAGATTGCCTGGATGGGAAGGGAACACAAGAAACATCAGTGAAAAAGTCAATCAATTCAACTATCAGTTTGGGCAACACTTCAATTTAATCATTGCATATATTAGGATCATTAGATAGTGCCTCTAAAACAAGGGTCTCAAGCACTCCCAATATTCCAGTACATGATATTCCTCCTGTGAGGCAAATATTGCTACTGATGAGTAATCTGAGAAGTGAAAAAAATGCCATGACAACCCACGCAGCAAAGCTGTATCTGCATGATAATCGCTTCCATGCAAAGGCATCACAGAAATGTCAGTAAATGAGACCACTGGAACATGCCTTCTCCAAAATGAGAGCGGACCTCGCCTAGGCCAGCCAGGGTGTTAACGTGGGGAAAGGCAGCCAGTCTAGGACCACCCCAACGACTTTGTCCAGCAGCTCTTGAGAGGAGAGATGCTGGCTGAACGCTGCACGGTTCAGAGCGTGGAGTATAAATAGCATCGTTATCGCCAGTGGGTACAGTGACACGAATGCTGAGCAGGCAAACCTTCCTCCAGGTCCTCATCCACTTGGAGCCAGAAGCGCTGTCATGTCTTGTTTACTTTCTGGCTTGTGCTGAACATGTCAGCAGAGATGGGAACAACTGGAAATTACGGGTAGGTCGTGCTCTACAAGAGCCAAAGCAAAAAACTGGAGAGTAGCAGGTTGTTGGCCTTTTTTGCTTGTAAATTCAGCAAAAACTGCCACCTTTCTTTCAGGATGGAATAGCAGATTTTCTTTAGATTGATATCTAGAAACTGGAACATTGCCCATTTTATTCCTGCCCCAAATTACTTGAAACCTGTATCCATGCAAAAAATTTTGAAACTAGAGATGAAAATTGAATAAAATCCTTAGAATTAAAATTGTATATATATACATACTATATACACTATATGTAATCATGTAAATATAATATACTTAAGATGCAAATAGACTATAAAATCCCATGAAATTCCTATAGAAATGCTTTTGCTATGATGTTAAGGCTAATCTGGAAGAAAAGCTGTTGATTATGAGAAAGCACGACATGCAATACGTGCTCCTTGAGGCAAACTCCCAGAGTTTGCTCCCTTGAGGCAAACCTCCTCAGCAGAGTGCCTCCTAGCTTCACCCCAGACACGAACTGGTCCATTCTTGGGGCTGGGCACACGTAAGACTCACAGGATCCACATCTGGGGACTAATAAAACTACTGGTGTGGTAGGAAGGTAGGATTTTTTTAAGCAGAGGTAAAGCTTGAATTCAGGGACCAGCACTAAGAAACCAGAGGGGGTTAAATAATATTCCGCTATTTGGAATGTACTTTGGAAAAGCCCTGGCTTTTCCAAAAAAAGTAAAAAAGTCAAAGTAACATTAAATAAATGCCTTAGGAGAGTAAAATCCATCAATGGCTAAAAGCTTTTCTGGCTTGGAGTGTCTTATAATACACTGTGAGTTTCAGAAGCAACAACATAGAGCTCCTGAGATGTCAGAAATTTTGTGGAAGCTTTTCCTCCAGTTTTGTTCTCCAGATATTTTCCCTGGCTTTGAACATCTTCTTCCCTAAAGTACTAGGAGACTAAAAGAAACATCAAATTTCCCGAGGTTTTCTTATCTGTGAGAAAGCACAGAGACTCTCCCCGGGGACTGTGCTAAAGGCACCCAGCTCTCTTTCTGAATATTCATTTGAGTGCCATGACTCAATTAAAGATGTTTTGAAAATATGTTCAGTGCCAGGTCCATACCTAATAACAAATCAGCATCCTCTTTTCAGCAGAGCTAGACCAATTTACCCCAAATCGGCATCTGCCCCAGTTTTCAGAAGACCAGAAATAGAAATGAGTTCATGTTACAAGTCGCAGAAAAATGGCTCTGCTTAATATAGTAAGTTTGTTACAGTTTCTGGTCTTTCTGCAGCATTTCTTCTGCACTTTCCATCTCCTTGTTCCTGGCATTTAGGCACGGCTTTGCTGAGCAGCTCTTGTCAGAAAAATAAGATTTGGCATGGAAGCGATTTGCTATGACTTTTCGCACTAGCAAGACACCCAGCACAGATGCAATTACACCTGTAAAATCTGGGCAAGGGCCAGGTTAGCTTATTTGTTTCAGAGAGGCCGTACACATTTTACCGGCAGAGTAACTCTTGTTAAAACCAGCAGTCTCTCTATTCAAGTGATGGTTCAGCCTGTCTATATTGGCAACGCATTTTCCTCACCCAACCCTTCACTTGTACACGTTTAAGGCTATACTCTACCCCCAGTTATTTCTGGAAAAGTACGTTGTCTCTGCTCTGGAGCTCCCTGTTCAGCCTTTCAAATGGGTCATCCTCAGAAAGAGAGGACGTTGCTTCAGTCGAGGAGGGAGACGAGGAATCTCAACAAACAAGACTCATCAGCATCTCTGCTGACTTGGCTTAAGCAAGCGTGGAAAAACATCTCGCCTCTCTGCAAGAAGTGTTGGCTTGAAAGGGAATTATGTTCTGAATGTTCACCGATTCACCAAGCAGCCTTGCAACTGTTATTTATGACAATTAATTGACTGTGCCATCTCAGGCATTAGTAAGATAGTAACTTAGAAACAGCACGACAGTACCAAATACTGCACAGAAAGATAGCAAAAAATAGTCTTCTGAAGACGTATCTATTTTGTGAAGAGCAAGAGAGAAATGAGACAATATCCTAGGGAAAATGATGCATGGAAACACAGATTTCAGTCCAGCTCTGACAGGCACAGACACCTTCTTGCTTCAGTGAAGCGCCACAGCACTAATCCAGGCAGAAGGGTGGTTTTATGCCTTGGACTATTGGCAGTTACGAAACACCTGCAGAGTGCTCTGCTGGCTCAAGTCATCAGGAGCCAGAGGTGTCTGCAGGAATACTTATAACCAGCCAAGGGAGCTAAAAATTCCCCAGGGCCCATGAGTCACACAAGCTGGAGGGGAGTAAAGACCTTTAAGGTGTTTTGTCCAGGCTTATTTTAAATTTGCCAAGTGATGGGGAGGTTATTGCCCTGACTAACAAGTTTCAATACCCAGGAGACTTCTTGCTGTTAATCCTAAATTTTCCCTTTCCTCTTAAGCCATGCCCTAACTCCCAGCTAATGCTTCTCTTCCATGACTGCCCTCCTTGCCATTTTTCAAGCATAGCTTTGCTGTTCTCTCCAATCCCACACAAACAGTGGGCAAAGAAGTGAGGTCAGTGCCCAAACCCAAAGCGTGGTGGGGAGGAGGTGCAGATGTTGTTCCATGTCAGGTAGGGATGGACTCATGGCAGAAGGTACCTCATTAGGCATATATTTTTTTTTTTAAAGCAAAAAACTATGGGATGTAAGGGGCAGATGGAGAGCTGAGGAGATGCAGAGAGGGAAAGTCCAGGGGACTGAGCAAGGGGAATCCTGTGTGTTCAGTACCCTAATAAAAACTGCCTCACCAGAAAGAGAAAATGGAGTAACGTTAAACCCAACTCAGATTCCCCTGCTGTTGAAGTCCTTTGGCCTAAAGCCCACCTCACACATCCCAACCCAGAGCCCCCCTAGTCCTGCTCTCAGTAACCAACCCAGAACTTTTCAATCCCTGTGGCACCTTGCCACAGGTCCCTTCTCCCCGCAAATTTGAGGTTCCTGCTGTTGCTTGAAGCTCCTCCTTCACCTGCCTGCCCAGAAGGTGCCCAGCTGCTTCCTCCCCTTAAAATTATTCAATAGATCAGATACCATATAGGTAAGAAATTGTATTTTAATTTACAAGCTATCACAGTTGCTACATTTTGGGGACAAGATAAGCAAATATGAGATTCATAAAGGACAGAAAAAAGCATTCTTATTGGTAGGATTCAGCTGTAGAATAAATCTATGGGATCCATTAGGAATAAATCTACTCTGTCCACTTCTACAAAATGTTACAGAACTTTCTCCTACGATAAGGCTTCTTTTTGTAAGAAAGTAATGCCACTGGCTTCAGCTATGATCCTTGTCAGCAATGCAAGGAGTACCCCACAGATCTCTCAGAGCTTCCAATTAGAAGATGCTATTGCTCATCTACTCGGGGCGGGGGAAGAACAAACTTGATATCCATCACACACGTATATATAGATACCTATAGATAGGTACCAGAGAGTGTGGGGAGATTTCTTCCCCATAATGGGTAAGAAACTGAATGAGGTCAAAAGCCTTTCTGTGAAAGAAGGTGGCGCTGAAATTTTGAGGATGGGAAAGTGACTGTCCTGATTTGGTCTGATGATTCTTTTAACATTAGATTTCATTCTATATGCTGTATTTCAGAAAAGCAGAGTATATGGAGGGAAAGTAAAAGAAATCAAATATGCAAATAGACAGACCAATCAAGTTACATTCACAGTTCTAGCTCACCTTCAAATCCCATTATTCAATTAGAGTTAAATAAAATGCTGTGTCAAATAATGTAGATCGCTTTCACCTGACATATTTGAATTAGCAGAAAATGAATCTTTTATATTAGATTTATAGAGAACACAGAAATATTAATTGAAAACCTTTTATAAATTAGAAAAAGCCCAAATACGCTCAAAAAAATAAACTATTTTTAATATCTAGCTCTCATCCTGAGGAATGGGCATTAAAAACTCAGCCAGATCTGACATTTATAAATCATCATCCCTTTCTTTACTTATGGAGATTAACTTAAGAGAATTCAACCACTCCATATTTGCATTTAAGATGTGCTCATGAGAGACCAGACCTCCCCAGTTGGGATAATATTACAGAGCTGGAGATCATCACCAGCCAGTTCTGCCCACAGAGCTCCCCACCACCCCAGCTGACCAGCCTGCTCACTTCAGGCAGGAGACAACTCACTTTCCAGCAGATTTAAATCAGATTAAAACCTTTCAAAAACCCAGCCATGTCATCACTCCTAGCAGAACTGTCTTCACAGTTTTCAAACCCTCAGAGCAAAACGTAGCTTAACAGATTTATTCAGGAGACCTCTTAACGACTTAAGAGTTAAAAGCAGCTTTTGTGTTCACCCCTTCCCTAGGCACCTGCACTGCTGTAAGGACCATTGCTACACTGCTCCTCTGCCACCACATTCCTCTACTTGAGCTCTGCTGGAGGCAACAGAATCTGAAGGTCCAAACTCCACTTGCATCCCCACCTACCCACCCCACAGGGACAGGAGGTGCAGGGCTGGAGGGAGAACTGAGGTCTCCTACCCTGTGGCCAAGGCTCTCGGGCATTTGCTAACACCAGCCCGCCTCCGGAGCGCAGCTGCTGTCTTCCTCCCTTCTCCAAGACAACAGCGCTAGTTGTTGTGCATTAATGATCCTCCACTTCTCCTCCCTCTGCTGAGATGTTACAGTCTTTCCAATATAAAGGCATTTCTGAGACCCCTTCATTTCTGTGAATAGCGATGTGCCTGATCAAAGAAGCAGCCAGAAAAGGGTTAGTGGTCCCTATCTGTTGCCTCGTGCCTGTATAAGAAAGAGAAGATTAGCTGCAGAGGTACAGAGCAGCGTGTGTCCTCCTTTTTGCTGGTGGAGCCTCTGGGGACAGCAGTCATTGGGGGTTAGCTGAACTATATAAATTTATTTCATTTCTGGGTTGTTTTTTCTTGTTTTGTTTCAAAAGTCTAGCTTGAAGACTCTGAGACTGACATTTCCTTCCTTCCCACATGGGTGGCACATTTGCTGCTTGGCAGGCAACCTAGAAGACTTCTGTAGACATTTTAAATGATGACGTCTGCACATGTGAGAAGAAAAATTTGACAGATGCAAGGGGTGATAAAGGAGAGAAGTGCATGAGCCAAGGATGCCCATTCATTTCAGATCTATAATGCAATAATTATAAAGAGCTTATGGTTATTTTATGGAAAATGGGACAGTGGCTGCATTTAGAGCTCATGAACGCCAGCAGCATTCCTTCAGCGGGTAGGTTGGTTGCCGTGCACCCTTCATGGGGTAAGGGGTTTTTCCCTTTCACTTTTTTATAGCAACAATTATCTGCGTAAGGTGACTCCATTTCACTGACTTCAGAAAACAGTTACATCTTAAGGTATGTTTTTCTAGCAACTGTATGTATAAAGGAACTACAGCGTAACCATTATAAAGAAAACAATCTGTGGGGGAAGTTTGTGCTGTACCTATGACCTTGGATCAGACACACAGTTTGTTTTTGGAAAAAGACTGGAAAACTCACAGCTTTCAAACTTTCCAAAAACAGTTTCTGAAAGAAAAACAAATAAACAAACCCAAATGAATGGGAATCAGGTTACCAGATTATTTTCAAAACAGATGCGTTTCAGGCTGTTAAAGGAAAGTAACAGAGTAGGAAGCAACAGAAAAAGAATACAGATGTGCGCAAAATTAAATACATATTATCCTACATACACTGTAGTACATGCACAACCGCTATCTGCAAGAATTGTCTTCAAACTCTAAGGAGAAAAGAAAAGCTGCAAGACATTTCAGATCTGTAGGACACCTCAGAAGCCTGTGAAAAAATGCTCTGCATTTAACTGACAGCCAGCAGGATTATTTTATGCTGTTATTTAATGCCATTCCACACTTTTATGTAACATTTTGTATATAGTTTTCAAAATTGTGCCTTATTGAAGAACTCAAGTCAAACAAAACATACCGATTATACAAACTTTCCAATTTTAGTGATTATCTGAACTCAAAAGCCAGAAGGTGGTTTAAATAAAATCCGATGGACGATAGGTAAATATACATATGTGCACGCATGTATACGTTCACACATGCACATGCGTGTGATGGAAATCAAAACTGAAAATAAGAGACAATTATCAGACGCTTATATTATTAGGTGCCAATCTTATATTACTGACTTACCCTTCTCCTAAAAGAAATAAAAGCAAAAGCTAAATGGGGGGAAAAACCCCTCACATTAAAGACAAAATCTGGACTTCAGGTACTATACATGAAGTTTGTATCATCATCTACAGGAATTCAGTATAACATCAATTCACTTAATCTTACAAATACAGACTGCCTATTATGCAATGCATTTGATCACCAAGAGGTTAATTTACTAAATCCTTCCTGGACATCTATTACAGATACAGACATAAAACATGCATATGTTGTATTGATGTGTGTATCTCTTACCAAAAAGCATCGTTTATTTAAAATAATTAAAACAATAATTAGAAGCTACATAGAAGACTAAGTAAATTTTATTAAAACACAAGGTAGTTGCTAATGCCAGCAGCTCAAATAGCCCCATGGTAAAAGCCATGCTGCTTTCAACACACTCACTTCATTAATACAGGAGAAAAGCCAGAAACTAAGGGAAATGCAGACCATCTGCTCAATCCAGATGCAGTAGAACATGCTTCTTACCTCCAAAGCTATTTACCAGCGACAAACTGAGATAAGATCAGTTTAATCCTCTAATCACAGATCTAAAAGATTTTTCAGCATCACATTATCATAAGTAGAACTGAACTACGTTCATTTGAATTGAAAGAAAACTTTGCCAGTTTTTCTCACCTCTTGGTATAAAACAATTCTAAATGAAAGAGTTAACCTAGATACGGCAAGTATTATTGAAGCAAATACATGCACACAAGCAGTAAACAACAAAATCCTTGTTCTTCTATTGATATGTTCTAAAGACGTCTAATTGATTTAACCAGCAATGAGATTTAATCGAAGCATTTAAGTTCCCAAAAGTCACAGTCTTCAAATATATTATTTCTCTGCAATACAAGACCCATTTTAAAATAAAAACCTATAGCCCCTGCGCCTTAAAAAGAAATAAGCAGCATAATGTCTTACCTTGAAGTTATGAATCTTCTCGTATTTTGGAACATGTTCATTTTCTTTCAGCGTTGCTCTTCTGACAAGCGATGTCAACTGTGAATAAGCAAAGAGTTTAAGAGGTTGCCAGATTGTCACAGATGACTTCTGAGAACCCAGTTTCATCCCCAAGGCTGCTAGCAAGAAATCCTGTCGACGGCTCTCCTGCTTCGAGTCGTGCACCGCAGACCTATTCGTTTTGTGCCCTGACCAGGACTCTTTGGATGGCATTTTGGAGCCGAGGGGAAGGAGGAACAGTCGCCCCCCGGACCGATCCGCGCCCTCGCGTGTATCAGACTCGGTTTGAAAAACCCAAAAGGACCATTTCGGGAACCTAAACTGCTGGGGAGGGCGGCGTGGCCATGGCAGGGCACTCGTTCGCCGCGGGGCTAACTCAGCGAGGCGGGCTCCCCTTCCAGCCGGGCTGGGGGGGGCTCAGGCCTGCCGGTGGGCGACGGGCGGGCCGGGCATGTGCGGCAACCGGGGGAGCAGCCCGCAGCCTCTCCCTCCATCAGCGCCCGGCGG
>JAHREE010000444.1:5956749-6028837 GCA_033628505.1 Tringa tobata
CGGCGCCGGGCGGGAGCGGCACCGGCACCGCCTCCGGGGCGGGGGCGGCTCCGCGGATCCCCCCCCACCCCGCGGTGGCCGCAGCCAATGGAGCCCCGTCGAGGCGGGCAGGCCCGCTCCCCCTCCCCGGCTGGCTCCGGGAGAGGTAGCGGCGGGAGGGCTGCGGGCCGGCGGTGGGTCACGCACCGCTACAAAATGGCACCTCCCGGACCCTCCGCGGGGGTGTCGGGGCGTCCTCGGGTGCGCACAGAGAGCAGCGGCCCCGGGGGACGTGACGGAAAGCGGCTGCTCCCGATCCCCCCGTCCGGCACGGGTCGGGTGCCGGGAGGTAAGGAGTTAACGCAACCGTTGATGCTCATCACTCTTCCTTTAAAATTACATTTTTCAGTGCCTTTCATGTAACAAGAAGCTCGTCAAACTTGCATCATGTATCAGCCCCTTCTAGTAGTGATGTGAACGCACACGCTACCAAAAGTTCACCACGGCACCCCGTCCACCAGAGACCTAAACCCTGAATCGCTGTGGTGCCTCTCACGGGGGATTTATGAACATTAGCAGAAGGTGAACGACACACGGTCTTAAATCAGACTGAAACCTCCTGCTTGGCCCGATGGGACTGACAACGAAACACGCTCAGGACAATGTGGTCCTCGCTACCCCTCACGCAAGCCAAAGGGAACAGTATTTCACACCAGCATCATTAACACGTTGCTGCAGGATGCAGCAGAGACAAAGCGTGATGGGCTCCCAAAGGACCAGGGAAGACCATGCCTTATCCACCCAGAGCTGCTCACCCGGACAGCCCAGCTCGGGGAGGCTCTCCTCAGCTGCATGCTGATGGCTGGGAGGGGACACCATGATGGCCACTCAGCTCCTGCCCTTTTTTTTTCCCTAGTGCTCTCCGAGCATTTGTGAACAGTCCTTGTCAGAGTCTGCAAAAACGGACCTTTATTCTGACTTACTGTGGCAGTGATTGACACCGTGGGGCTGACCACCGTCCTGGCATTTGGGGCACAAGAGGACCTTTCCTTGTGCACAGCCTGCCTGCGCTGCCAGCCAGAGCACAGCCCTCCCCTCCCTCGCCACAGGCTGCAGAGCCACAACCGCTCTCCCTTCTGCAGCAAAGGTATTTTTAACTCTCATGACTCAGTAACAGCCAAAGACAAGCACAGTTTGTCGCAGTCTTCTGGGTGGAATGGGTGTGTGTTTTGCAGCTGGATCACAGCGGTGCCACGCTGCTCAATCCTGCCAATGCAGCCGAGAGCAATGCTCGCCGTGACCCTCTCCTCTGTTCCCTTGCACGGCCACCAGAACCCTCTCTACAGGTTTTAAAAATCAGCTGGGCTTCAGCATAGGGTAAAGTTGCAGAGATTAAGGATCAACATATGTGCTTCACCAGCCACTAATCTGTAATGCAAGTTAGTAGCTAATAATTGAAATGCTGGCTATAGATTATACAGGATGAAGCTGTCGGGCATTAGTGGCTCATACAGGGGCCTTAGGGGTATCTGGCTCAGTTCCCAGTTTCAATACAGACAGGAGGCTGGTGGATCCATCCTGTTGAGAAATACTTTTCCAACCTCCATCTGCCTGTCTTGCTTTTAACCGCTTGTTTCTGCTGTAGGTGAATAAATGTCCTTCTCCTGCTTTTCTGAACGTCCTTCTAACCATAACACTCCATGGCAATAGGAGACCAAGAAAAAGGAGGTGAGGAGTAAGAGATGGCAAAACCTCATCTATTTGAAGTGTGCGAATAGTAGGGACTCGGGGGAGGAGGAAGCAGACAGGCTTTCAAGCTCATTCTCTTCTTCCTTTCTAGCTAAAGACACTTCACGGGTTCATTCCCAAGGACTACATCAGATAAAAGTCCCCATGGAAAAAGGTGGATCTAAACCCATCTCACAGGAATCACCCTCTCCAAACAGCTTCAAGTGACAACAGGCTCAGGAAACAAACTGTGGAGTTTGGGAAATGTAGGTTTGCTACATGCTTCCCCTGGAACCCAAAATTCCTCTTTCCAAGGGAAAAAACAAATCACCAAAACTTCATATTAGGAAATAAATTCTGAAAATTGAATTTGTAGGAAATAAATAACCCAGTGATTTTCAAGAGTACATTTACTATCTGAATCAACCCCTATTATTTTGTATAATTCCACTGAAGAAGCAAGACAAAGCATTCTGAATTTTCCTTTCAATCATTGGTAGAACGCATATTTGGTTTTGACATAGTTATTCCTTAATTGTCAGCTTCCTTTTTCCTAATTCTGAAGAACTGATTTATTTTCAATTGCACTTCAGAGTCACGTTAGTAGAAACCGATCTCTGGATTCTGGAAAATTAGACCTTAAGAATACCAATAAAAAGGTAAGCAAAACTACCCAACAGGGAAAGGTCCTATCTCATGGCTGTAATTATGAAAACCCATTATAATCTGGAAAGTAGTTAGAAGATTATGAATTTTAATTCTAAAATTACTTTGTATTACTGTAATCTAACTCAGACTGCTTATTGGTTTCACATAAATCAGCTTCCCATTGTTCAGTGCAGAGCATTTTCTGCTGTTTACAAATACAGAATACTGGGCTCACCTACACTTGCAGCCTGTCACACGTGCTATATGCACTATAGCTGTGCACACCAGAAACCTTGACTGAAAGAAAGTTAAAGCCATAAAGCTACCAACTGAAAAATTATGAACAATATATATTTGTTATCTATTTCTTACATTATTTCCCCAACATAAAGTAGTGTTGCAATTAAAATCCATACAACTGCTTTCAGATGACATAATACTGTAAGGCGTAATGGTCATTCATAGAATCATAGAATGGTTTGGGTTGGAAGGGACCTTAAAGATCATTTAGTTCCAACCCCCTGCCATGGGCAGGGACACCTCCCACTAGACCAAAGCCTCATCCAACCTGTCCTGAACACCTCCAGGTGTGAAGTCACGGACCTGGGGGTTCAACTCAAATCCTGCAGGAAGCTGTCCTCTCCCGACATGCTCTCCTGCTCCAGGCGCTCCATGCTGCCTCTGTTTCCAGCCTGCAGGTCCTGCTCTTTTTCTTACACTCTTGGCCAGCTCTTGATTCAGTGCCTGCTCTCCACCCGTGGCTCCTGCACTCCCACCCACCAACGGTGTCTCCTCTCCATAGCCCTTTCATTTTCCAACAGTTACCTATGTAACTTGCTCTATCTGAAGTCATCCTCAGCAGGGACAATTATTAGAGACTGTCTGCTACACACTAGATGAAAAAGGGGTAGAAATCTGATGAGGAAAATGTTCTCCCACCTTCTAAGTAAAGTCTTGATTTTACTTTTTATTAATTGTTTGTGACAGACATTTGCAATCATTGCCTGTGTAGGGAGCAAGATGCTGTGCAGACTCTAGGAGGAAGGAAACTGCATGGCTGTCTTTTTTAAATTTAATTTAAGGACATGATTTCACAGGGTTGAGGTGGACTGAAAATGACTGGAAGTCATAGCTGAGCAACCTCTGAGCAGAGCACACAACCAGAGCAGCCTCTTGGCCCTGTACTATTTGGTGACTTAAAAGAGCACTAAAACCAAACCCAGTAACACGACAACCTTTAAATCAAGACATCTGTTTGGAGGTTGTACATTGTACTTATGGACTAAAGGAAAAAAAAAAAAAAAGAAAAGAAAAAAAGACACTAACCTGCTATTTCAAGTGTTCTCATTTGTTCTAAAACCTCAACCATAAAAGTAGTTCAGCCTAGGTCCTACTGGGATTCCGCTTTCCTTACTTCCCCCTGGAGCAGTCCTTCAGGGTGCGGGAGAAACAGCTGTTTTCTTGAGCACTGTTGCTCTCGGTGTTAGCTGGATAATGTATGCCTATTTTCTAGTACTAATCTCACAATCAGTAAGTCTTATTATGAAGACTCCATAGAATTGATTTTAAAGTCTTCCGTGGCTTGCAGTAAATTCCAATTAGTCACTCTCTGAAAGACATATTATGTAAGTTTAATGCAGTCACACAATTCAGTCAACATCGGACAAATTATCTTTCTAAAAAGGCAAATTGATGCATTTCTCGTTTGTTGAGTAATAAACCAAAATCACTTCAGAAAAAAATCCCAACAAAACAGAAAATTCAAGAGTCGGGTTAAACTCAGCAAGTCCTAAAATGTCCAGATTAGACTTGATCGAACCTGCTGAAGCCCACGTGCATTTCCAAATGATGGAGTGTTTGGTTTCATGACCACCTGGCTCCTCTTTCAAATGCAATATCATGGTTTCCTCAGTCTCGGGAATGCACTGCAGGCTTTTCATTCTCATATGGTATTTTCATGTTGTTATGACCAAATATGCCTTTATTGTTTCGGACTTATGATCCCTTCCCTCTAAGGAATGTATTTTAATAATAACCAGCAGTTATATTGCACGCATTTTTAAAAAAATCAAAGGTGATGCCCTATTGTACATATCTCAAGAAACAAGGTATTTGGGTTGCTCTGTGGTTAGCCACTGTATATTTTGTCATGTTCTGTTTCACTGTATAGCTAACTTAGCCAAATGTATAGGCTCAGAAAAATCCTTCCTTGCCTGAACACTTTATGAGCGTATTTTATGGGCTCGGTACATGATTTTCAAAAGCTAATCAGTCAAATTGTGAAACTGAGCCCAGTTTCTTCAATGCAGTTCTTGGTGGAGGCTTGTTCCATGCTAAATATAATTTTCCCAGTCATATCTTTCACAGAATTGTTCCAAGGGGGGGAGGGGAGCCCAAAATTTTACTTTTTATATAAAATTGGTGATAAGCTGTTTTCATTTCATTTTCTTCACTTGTAGACGTGCTGATGCCAGGCAGAGCCTCTGCCCACAGATAGACTATGTGAGCGGAGAGTAGGAATGCTGCTCAATGAAAAGTTCAACCTGAAAGCTGACATTTCAGGAGCTGGATGGGAAGGACCATCACGCAGTCTCAGCCACCAGGGTAAGACTTCTCTTGCTGCCATTCCAACACAGCCACATTTACCTGGCACTTGGACAACATCGGGCTCACACAATGCTCAATGTATACTGGGATCCTCAGGCAACACACAACCCCGCTTTGAGTCCGCAGTCACCCACAGGGGACTTGGGGTTTAAGACATGGTTGAATGATGAAAACTTACTGCTGAGAAAAGATCTATTTTTTATAACAAAATTTTCCAAATGGACTGGCTTCTAATTAAATCAGAGCTTCCCACCCCCCACCAGTGAAATACTGCAAAAGCTAAAGAAATGGCTATTTACATTTTTGAATTTTAATTCTGTTAAAAGTGTATGTGATTTCCACAAGAGGCAGTGAATATTTTTATGTCTAGAATTTAAAAAGAAGGGGTTTTTTTTAATTTTTTAATTAAAACCTTAATTAAACAAATTTAGCCAAAGTGTTGCGTTGGTTTAAAATATGATTGTTAAATTAAAAAAAATACATAATCTAAACCAATGTTTAAATTATGGAAAAGTGTTGCCCAATATTTCTGCTACAAATTACTGCATAAAAAGTGAGTTCCTTTGGTACTGTATCGTGCAATACAATTAGAGTGTACTATCATTATTTGGGAAGATTTTATGTTCGCACTGATGTACTTAACCAGAAATACCCTCAAGTACCCTTGTTTTCATTAACAAGGGAGCATACACATAAAAAAGCAGAGAGATCTTAGGGGAAGCCAACAGAAAAAGTTGTTTTTCTGTAGCTTTACTCTTATAACCTACCGGTCACCGCGGCTGACTCGGATCTAGGTCAGCCAGCTTAGTTTGTTCCTAGTGGCATGACGGGTTGTAGATTTGCTCCTGGCAGTTACCAATACGAGCCTTTGGAAACGACAAGTCGAAACTGCGCGCGGGCGAAAAGCATCCACTGTGCCTATTCCTCTCTTTCATAACTGACAAGACAAAAACAATTAACATCTGCAGTTCTGGATACAGGCACCAAAGCAAGGCACTTTTCAGTGGCAAACAACACACTTCTTCTCTGAGGGAGAGGGCTATTTTGGTATATAACCACGGACATAGCCATGGCAAAATAAAACAAAAATTGTGCAGTACCTGCAGTAAGAAGCTCTGCTTTTGTTCTGGAAGACTTTGCTAACATCAAGCGACTTAGCTTTTAGCGATGTCAGCAACTGGCCCGCTGTGTCCACTCAAGGAGGGGAGGTAATTCTGAGGACTTCCTTCACACTCCATAGGTGCAGATACCACCACGGGCGCATTGGGGCACACAAGGACTCACACCAGCAGGGACGCAGATGTTGCAACCAGTAATGGTGCTAAGCTGGGTTTTACAAGTAATAGCTATGACTTCACGTATGCTGTATAAATAATAATACGCCTCCTCACAGGGTCATGTTCTAGGCAAGAGAGCACAGTCCCACCGCCCTCCTGGGGTTCCTGCCTTATCCTGGTTTGGTCCTGAGCCGTCCAAAGCCACAGGGCTCTTCTTTACAGACACCGACACAGGACATCCCTATGGTCCCAGGTAATAAAATAACCAACTGCTCCAGCCCTTCCCTTAAAAACAGAGACTACCAGCCTGCTCACAAGGGCACGCTATGACTGCTTGACAAAAGCAGAGCTGCTACCAAGCTGTGTGACACTGAGGCAGGATATGCCAATCAAATACCATGATAAAAGCTACGCAGAAAGCTAAGAAACAACCTTCTTTTCACTCCTAACTCTGACTGCATTGAGGAAGGCAGTTCCTCATGACCACGAGTTCAAGCTGAGGTATCAGCCCCAGCAATTATCTCCTTGCATTGCAGCAGCTCGTTACCACAACCCCGTTCTTGCCTTGGGAAAACATGCTGCATTAAAAGGGGGCCAACCCAGCCAAAGTTAGTAACTACAGAAGAGGACCAAGAGCTGGTGGAGCCAAAAGATACCATCTCCCTGCCTCAGGGGGCTGGCAGCATCTCTGTTCCCCAGGCAAAGGGTGCAAGACAGTTCATGAGGAAGGTGAGCAGCATCACAGAACACCAGAATTTGTCTCCAGTAAATCCTTCAGACAAAGCCTGTCCTTTACAGCTTTGCTGTCAGTCCTTTCCATCCACCCTTCTATCCTTCATAGCTTTGGTTTTGGTCCATCCTATCTTCCTCTCCTCCTGCCAGGAGTCTGGGCCGTGGTAAGCTAAACACTGAGTTAAAGCAGCTGCCAGTGCCAAGTACTCCTCTTCCTGGGAAAGGCAGAAGCAGAGAGACTGGGAGGACTCCTCACATAGACTGTTAAATATTACACCGTTACACGTTGCTAAACCAGGACTAGAGAGGCCTGTCCTGCAGCTACGAGGAGTTGATGGAGCAAGGAGCCCTGCCTAGGGGAGCAACTCTCATGCTGGCCAGCAACACGCACAGGCTGCTCCTCAGCAGCTTTTCCATCTCGCTCCCATTTAGTCAGCATTTTGTATCTCAACTAACAGCATCGCCTTTTCTTCCCTTCCCTGGTCTGTGGCATGTCTCCTTGCTGGCGTTCTGACCTTCGCTGCAGCGAGGAACCACTCCAGCAAAAGCCTCTTGACTTGTGACACATCAAGGCAGACTGTATTCCACAAAGACCTTAAAAATCATTTATAAATGTCACAAGACAATGTGCACTAAAGGAGTGATAACAGTCAAAATGTAATGCAAGTTGGCAGCTGCACCAATGCTACTCTCTTGGCAAATGCTTTTTGTTACTAATATACTACATTTAAGTATCATATGAGAAAACATGCTGTTGCCCTAATCTTCTGAAACCACCAGAGACTGGTGATAGTCTATTTCTCATCTGACCCGAAGTTATAAGAATTTTCCTCAAATAAAAGGAAATATAAAAATTAAAAAAAAAAAGAGGGAAGGCACATAAAAAAAGCTTACTTATACCCTTTGATGAAGAACCTTATCTGTATCCTAGCAAGGAAGTGGGCAAACTTTATGAAATAAAGAAATTGCACTTCTTTTATCTACTTAAGAATCATATTGATAAAAGCAGTTTTTACAATGAGCCTCTACATCTTTCTGTAGTTCAAAATGTATACGCTTAGGGATAGTGACAATCATGTAATCCACAAAGTCTATTATTAAATTTATTAGGCTTTTTTTAACTTATTCCTCATGGAATAGGAGCTTTTGCTACTATTATAACATGGGCAAGCAGTATGGAAATTTATTTTTATGTCTCATTAATATTTTCTTACCTGATGTATAATATTAATTTCACATTAGTCTTGTCTGGCAGTCAAATGCATCTAATATTAGCCTTTTTTGTTCTATACAGTAATTCAATTTAGAGTAATTCCATGTGTGATATAATTGAAAACTGCAGGTCATTAATTTCTAAACACTCTTTGACTACACCTGCTCCTTTGGCACATCCTCTATTTTGAATCCATCCACTTCTTCCTGAATAAGCTATGTTGCTATGATACATGTGCTGCCACAGTTTCTTTCTTCAACACACTTCCAGTCCATAATCATACTTATTTAGCGTAAATAAGACTACGAGTGCAAAGTCTCCTAATTCTTCCTTAATTATCACTTAATTCATCTCCATGAATCAAGGAGAAAACAATTTTTAACCTGAAGGAATACTAGGGTTGTGACACGGACATTCTTGCAAAATTTATAATGGTGAATACCTGCTTATAGAACACCTCTCTGCAGAAGAATTACAGAATGTGTGTAATCAGTCATCACGGTCCATCAGCACTTCTTGCAGACCCCCATTACCAGTTTTCTAGGTGCACGTGTGTCCATGGGCATAGCTGCACTGGCACTGTGGGTCAAGGTCTACATTCATCTTATATAATGCAATTAGGTAAATTCAGAAAATGAAGTAGGCTGATCATCCTTCAAATGAGTCTCTCATGTAGGCTCCCACTATCCTTGCATAAATCTCTATTTAAATCAGGACTGATTTGAAACATGCAATGAATGAAAGCAGAGTGGCATTATACTCTGCTCCTAAAGTCAAATTATCAATTATTATCAAATTATCAGTTTATTGCCACCCATAAAATCTTCTAATCCCTGATCACATTCTCCAAAAAGGCTCGTTTTACATTCTGTTGACCAGTGTTCCAATTTTCTTATTTCTCCTTTTCCATATATGGTTCATCTTCCCTATTTATTCCCTCTTAGTTTCCTAATTAACATTTTAAAATGCCTCTGCTATGAAAATTTTCATGTAAAGGTAGCAAGCAACCCATTTCCCTAGAGGAAGCTATAACTGTTAAAAATTCTTACTTGAGACGGCCACTCAAGAAACCATTGTCTCAAATGGTCAAACCCAGCATCTTTGAAACAAATTTAAATAACGTCTTCATTTGAAAGCAGAATCATTTTGAATGATTCAAAATGGGGATGGCAATGCAGCTCCTCATCATAAATTTGGACTATGCAGATTTTTTACCTTTTGGGGGAGAGGCAGGCATTGGCATGTGGACAGGTTATACAACTTCTGGTAAACTGGAGGGAATCTGGGTTGGTTTTTCTTTTGCTTTGTTTTTGTTTTTCCCAGCAATTCTGTGGTTTCCTGCAATGTAATATTTAGTTGATATCTATTTTCAGTTGAAATACCCTAGTTCTGGGTCCCAATCGGTAACTGAAAGATCTAACAGTTGGGATTTCAGAGGCGTATGATCTTTGGACAGAAGCTCTTATTTGAGTTTAGGGCACATCAAAGCTGAAAGACTAAGTCTGGGGTATGGTTCCATTTCTTAAAGTCATTGGCAATGAACAAAATGTTAATCCAGCACAACTGCTTTTTTCTTGGTCACGTTTTCCATCTCATCTTATAGGGCAATTTTTTATTTGTACTGCCACCATCAACTAGCACTGCTCAAGATTTCTAACACTGAGGTTGTATTTTCAACAATAAAAATAGCCCAAGAGAATTAACCCATAAGGCCCATAAAAAAAATATATTATCCTGTAAGCTCTCAGCATTATCAACTTGCTGAGCAGTGAGTCTGCCTTGCGAACTCCAGTGTGTGACGAAGTGACTGGCAGCTTCCCGGCAGCAGGCTGCAGCGCTGCGACAAATGCTAGCGAGGATTTGGAGGCTGGAGTGAATGAGAAGCTGTTACTTAAGAGACTGAGCACTTCAAACTCTGTGAGAGGTAACAACACGCAATACTTTCTGCAATTTTTGTGCATTTGTATTAAACACATCGTTACTCTAATCATCAGCCAATTCACAGAAATGCCTGAATGCAAATTCACTATCATTAACTTGGTAAATGCTTCAAGAAATTTCCAGCAATGTAAAATCATCAGAAAGCTTCAACCAATAAACTATTTGATACATGATATAAAGCATAGAGCTTTTAAAATATTTCACCATTGCATGCAAAAATGGAAATTGGGAATACAGCCTTTCCTATTTTCATAGTATTCCTCCACTCTTCTAAGGAAGGGGGGAAAGCTGGTTGCCTCTAAGTGCTACTAATCTAATCCACAAATTGGAAATCATAAAAAAAATTTACTAAATCACATACACATATAAATAAGGTTTAATAGAGGACATTATACTTTGTGATACTAGCTCTAATGTTCCTTAGGCAAACTATTTCAAACTGCTTAAGCTCTAACCAAATGCAGTAATAATCCCCACTAAAAAGCAATACAGTCTAAGAGCATTATACTATGAACTTCACTATTAGAAACTCATCATCCTGTAGTTACCTTAGAAGTTGTGTGGACGTAAGGAATATCAGTACTAAGATGATGAGGATTAGAGCAACAACTGTTCATCAACTGAGAATCAGATTTTTCAGCGTGATGATTCTTACCTTGCTTAAACATTAGGACTGTAAGAAGAGTAAATGCCAGAAGTGACACTGTTTCTAACTGCTGATGCCACGCAGAAAAAAAGGTTAAATATGGAAAAGTTTAATGTTCTAAAAGTTAATGATCAAAGGAAGACTTTGCAAAACTGTCAAGAGTTGCTGTCTTCGCTGATGATGAGTGTGACAGGTTTGAAGTAATAAGAGCAAGCAGTTTATTGAGCTTAGTAACAAAACTGCCTCCTTTGTTCAAATTCAGAAAAGAAAAACATTCAGCTGGAGACTCAAACTAAGCATGAGAAGTTTTATCTGAAAGTTATCTTTTTTCTTGTGAAAGATTAAAAGGAAAAAACAAGGGCTAGAACAGATCCACTTCTCCAGCATTAACCCCACGATAAATGGTTATTCTTTTTTTATTTCACAGTCTAATCCTTCATTTAGGCACCTCTAACTACTTCTCTTTCTGCTACCACTTCTAAAACAAGCATTTCACTCTTCATGGGTCTTAAGGGTTTGGTAGCCACTTATGAATGGGCAATTATTAGTGGAGCAGATGTGCCTGCCTATCAAGGGATTCTCTAACTGAACAGGGGGCAACACACCAGACCACCACAGCTCCATGTCCTTTCTGTCTCTGTACAGAAGCCAAATGACACGTATTTGTACTTGTGAGCACATAAGCAGTGACCAATGGAAAACGCTCTCCTCCGCCCATCTAAATCCGCCCCCTCCCCACAACAGTAAGTAGAAGGAAGAGCTTATCTGAATAACGATAGAGGTAAGTGGAGAAAATTCCTGGTAGTCAGACTCTCAGCACAGATTTACGCAGGCTACACAGAGCTGCAGAGGGTATAAAACAAAAAGACATCAGATATTAGTTCGCAGCCAAAGGTGCTACCAACCCTGCTTCCTGCAGCCCTGGTTTGTCCTTGGGCCTCTCATGTTCAACTACTGACCAGACCTGACCCTGCCTAGTTTATGAGATTAGACACAATCGTAGCCCAAGGTGATTATCACCAGCTATACAGTGTCACGTTATAAAGTCTAAGTGAGGTAAGAAACTTGTAAATAACAAAATTATCCTTTTACAGGGCTCTTAATTCAACAGTCCAGCCTGTTTCCTGTAGAAGTGATTAGTAATAGAAAATAATTAGGAGATGCCAGATGGGAGGAGGAGTTTAAAAAAAAAAAAAAAAAGACCCAAAACTCACACAGCTAAGGAAAGAGAACAACAAACGAGGGAACTGCCAGCTAGCAACCCACCGCAGTCCCTCACCGTCTGGGAAGCTCTTTGCATAGGCAATAAATGACAACCACATGCCTTGCTTTAGAGACTGCTCTGGAAAAGACCTACCTTTTCCTTTCTGTGGCCACTGCATGGATTGTTCAGTTGTGAGAAGTCAAGGGAAACCACAGTTTAAAAAAAAATCAAAAGAAAAAACTTTATATTATCCTTATATATGGCTATGATGCTTCCCCACTATACATCTAGGCAGCCTTTTTGGAAACCCCAAGTATAAAGCCCACAGGGAAGGTAAGGAGCAGACATGTTAGGACTGAAGCTGTGACAGCTCTCCATTGCTCATCAGGAGATGAGCTGGACCTCTGTATTTCTGTCCCAACTACTAAGGTCCACCAGGATGCAAAAAAATCTCTCTCCCTCTGAAGAGTGCCCAAATAAAGCATCCTCTTTGGCTCTTTTGAGAGCTAAGGGAGATTCCTCCCTCCCTCCCTGCAATCCTTGCACTAGCCTATCCCAGTTAAAAAGGAAGGAAACCTCTGCCAGTACACATAAGAGAAGCTAACATTACATGGTATACTTTTTGAAGCGTGTTAAAAATATAACCAGATCCAAACCTCCAAGCACTGGAAACTCTGGAAAGAACTGCTGGTGAGCGCTTCACACCGACTTACCTCACAATACTAAGAAACACAGGAAAAGAATAATAGCTTATTCATTGCTAATGGTTTCATTTTATCAGTAACAACACAACCAGTATTCTTCAGATTTAATTGCACAGCAACTGTACTGCTTTATAGCCTTTTTAATAGTTATGTACACTATTGATTTCACAAAGGCTCAATCAGACACAGGGCATACGCTCAGGGTAATTACTCCCCACGCTTTTGCTGGTCTGTGAGTCCAATAGACCAGACTCCCCTGATTTCACACAGCAGCTGCCTGTCTCAGTATAATTAGACACTGGCCTTTCTGAAGACTATCTTTGTGTATACATCTCACATGCCAGATCATAGAAGAGCCACACTTACGGGAAAAAGCAGAAAGTAATGTGAAAAGTCATCTCAGCAAGCAGTCAGTGACTTGTATCCATGTCAAAAGACTGAAGCAGGATGCTGATCCTCAACTGTGCCTACCTGCAAAACGGGGGAAACTTGTCTACAGAAATAGCATTGTGATGGGAGGTGCACTGTGCATTTGAAATGCAACCTGACCTAAGCCACCCCCCACCATCTGAAGTTTGTGGAGACTTACTTGTTTTGAACCTTGTAACACTAGACCAGCAATATACAATCAGGCTACCAACACAAGCATGTGACTTTCATTTCACATTAATCCCACACATTATTGTGTGAGCATTAAATTAACGTGCTTTGGAGGCACAGGCACACACACAGAGACAGGCAGGTGAGGTCCTACAGGGCTAACTGGAATCAGCTGGGATGCCATTTGTAACCTGCAGGAACTAATAGAGCACAGCTGAGCACCGACCAGAGCTGGCAAGGAAAGAAGAACAAAGACTTTGGCCTGGGAAAAACAGGAGAGTTATGGGATCATGTTCAGCGAGAAACCCTTAAATCTGGCTTGCTAGTATATCCTTTATAAACATAAGATACCAACAACAGAAAAAACTAGATATCCTGTTATCTGGGGATTAAATGAAGTTTATGCTTCATTTGGAAGCTCTGAATCTTAAAACAAGATCAGTTTATATAATCTTTTTTGTATATCAATTTTACTGCCACACTGAACATAAATAAGGGCTTAGGTTACTGTCAGTGATTATGAGCAGAAAAAGCACCCCGCAGTTTGGAGAAAAGAATTTTCTTTATGCTGAAGCCTGCACACTGGACAGCATGTGCAATTAGTTCGCCCTTCTCAGGTCTTAATAAACATATAGTTAAAAACATATGTGCTTATAAAAAGGAATCAGAGCCATTTGCAATCTTAGTCTGAACTGGGTGTGCCATATATAATGGCACATATGGCACTAGATCCCTACCACCATAAATGCTAATTGATAGAAAGGGAAGATGAAGAAGACTGAGGCTGGGACAACTTCTGCAGAGTATGATGTTGCTGATGCGCCAGAGCAGCTACCTAAGAAGTAGGCTTGTTTTTCATCCTGCTGAGAACTTTCTTGGTATTGACAAAATTGGTTGTGCTTTGAAGTCTGTTGAAAGATGGGCTAAACCCAGAAGAAATAAATAGAAGTTTTTGCCTTCCACAGAGTTATGTTTTATTTATAAATTACATTAAACATACAGAGTGATTGTCATGGACACCCGCGCAGGGACTGGAAAGGAACGCTTGTGAGAAAAGAGTTGACAATCTCCTCAAGTTAACCCATAGGATTCTTCAGTGCTCAGTCTCCTATGTCTTTAAATGTACTTTAAGGTAAACATCTTTTAGATGTACTTTTAAAAATATTATTGCTTTGTCGCTGCCCTTGTTATAGGTACAGCTTGTTTAGAGTTTTATACATTAAACACCCATCTTTTCTAATGAAATTAAGTTAATTTGAGTAAATGGAAATATACAACTTCCAGCATCGAGACTACTTCACTCTCAAAGCACACTTTCCTTCCAATTATTAAGACCACGTCTTCATTTTAGTTCCTATCAGTCTCAGAATTGGCATTACAAGGCTCCAAACAGTGTCATTCAAAGCTGTCTTCCGCCATCACAGACCTTGCTAAGGGGGCTTATGCTTCTACGACAGCCTACTGTAACTCCCTTGGCTGCATTTTCTGATGTCCTTTCACTGAAGATAAAATAAGCTTTGGTGAAAAAAGGTTTAAAGCAGATCTTACTAACATATCTTACTGAGAGCAAAAGTAGAAAAGCAGTAGTGTCATTAATGAAAATATCAGCGTCAGTTCAAGGTTGGAAAGTGAGACTGGTCCTTCTGCAAACACCTGTAAGTACAACCCTTGGTTTTGTATGTGGAGGCTGTTATAAATACATTAGAAATGTACGCAGAGATTGCAATTAACTTTGTGATCTGGATTATCTTCAGAGACAGGCTTAAAAGCCTGTTTCCCACTAAAATGACACAGATTTACATTTACAGATCTCCTTGCACAGGGTTGCAAGAAATCAGCCTTCATCACTATGGAGGAAAAAAAAAGGTATCACCACTAAGGTCATTAAAAAAAGAACAAAAGAGTGCTTTTGTTGGGTGACTGCTGCCACAAGCCTTCTCTCAATTCTTTCTGCCTGTAGGAATTGAACTGAATATAGTACAGTCTAGAAGGGGTCTTTAATTGATATGCAGCCACTGAAGTTTCTTGAAGAAATAGCACTTATCACCAAAGTAAACATTAATAAATGTGATTCAGTTGCTATCCTAACATTAACCTCAGCATTTCATTCTGAAAGATAGGATAACTCATAACCGATTATTTAATTTTCTCATAACAAATATTAAATCTTGACTAAATCAGTCATACAACTTCTTACATTCATATCTCAAAAGCATGTCAAAATGAAAATAAATTCATGTTTTGCAGGGCTTTCAAGAAAGACTTTGATATATGTATCTAGGTATTTATTAATTTCTGAGAGCTACCATTTTTGTAAGGTATTTAACTGAATCAAGTCATCTGCTCCAAGGCCATAATTATCTTTAAGAGTGGAGAATGTGCAGAGATCCATCAGTATTCAAGGCATGGGAGGAATAGTAAATCTTGTGATACTGGGTATTATTTCCAGTTCCACACTAGGCCATAGAGACTGAATCCACATGGGAAGCCCTCTTTCAAATGAATCTTAGCCCTCTCTTAACACACAGACCACGGTGGCTGCACAATTAAGTTCTGAACAATCTGCAGACTGTTTTGGGAACCCAGTGTTACCTTTTTAGCACAGCAGCTAAAATATCCATTCAGGGCATTCGAGCATGACAAGCACTCTCCTATTCTCAACTTGCACTCCTCCAGTTATCTCTGACTATTTGTTAATTCTTTCATAGGTTATGAAAATAATAAATCATTAACCAGGAATTTTAATTTTAATTTTTAATATATACTTGTATGTGGTGAGCAATCATATTCATTCTCATAATCAGTGAAGCACACGCTGTGCACTGGATTATATTCTCATGCTTTTCCTATTAAAAACTGCATCTTAAATCACACCACAATATGGTCTCTTGCAGGACTCGGGAGTATTGTGATTTGTGTCCTACAAACCTCATCTAACGAATGCATAATTTTTATCTTTTCATCTTTTACGGTCTTTAAATCCTTCCCCTTTACTAAGGCTCATTTTTAAATGTATTGCATATGACAAGTCAACCAACACACGCTGAATTCTTCTACTATAAATTAATTGCTGTAAAGAGTGGGGAACAAAGTATTACTAGTGCATGCTGGGAAGCATCTAACAAATCTGTTGCGTTCCCTTCTACTGCCCCACACCAAATTCAAGGCTAGATGAATTAGTATTTCATTCTCAAGTTTGAGATGCGTTCTCTGACTGCCCATTTCCTCCACTTGACTTTATGGAAGAAAGGGAAACTACATTCCCACTGGCTGTCCCCAGCCCCGAGTCTGTGTGTGTCTCCTTCTGAAAGATTTATCTTTCATTCATCACCCACACAAGATTCGGCAACAGTCGCAGGCACAAAGTTTAGATTTGGATCTGAACAGCATCAGAGTCTGCAAAGCTGGGAATATGTTTTGGCTCGGGATGATCCATGTTCAAGATCCAGACTTCTTCCTCTCTTTATGGAACAGGAAGCATACAGTGTAGGGGGAAGCTGTGTAGCTACAGTATAAAACCAATAAAGATGTATTAATTGCCAAATACGGTACCCTGCAGAAATTTTCATCCTCACCATGGGGTTAATGGGCTAACGGTGCAGCACACAGATTTTGCTGTTTGGATCATAAGACAATGTTGGGTTTTTTCTTCTAGATTTTGGAAAATTTTCTTTGCATTCTTTGTTAGAATTGTCAGTATCAATTCAGTGATATTCTCTCTGTATTGGACAACAGGAATCACTCTGCCATTCCTCCCACCAAAGAGAAAGAAAAATTACTTGATCTATTTATAACTGTCCAATAAGAAATCTTCCTTGTATCATGGTTAAATGGTTCATAATAAGGTAAATACTATGTTATCATTAATTGACATTTTCAAGTAAATTTCAGTATGAAGCAGGAGGGTATTACAAAAAGGGTAAAATGGCTTCTGAGCAATCTGGTAGAGGATATGTATATTTTCCTTATTGTACTATTATTATTTTACCAAAGAAACCTTATAACCTAGCAACAAGATTGGGTCTTCTGTTTAAGTGTGTAAGGTGGAGATTTAACCGCTCCTGTGTTCCTTGTGCTAACATGTTATCTTTTTATATTGGGTAGGTTTTCAAAAAAGCCAAACAAATATTTCCTGTCATCCAGTACTCATGCTTTAAATGCAAATTATTTGTCAATAATCAATATAATTATTTCAATGTGTTTTTTTTTATTAAGTTAACCACTGGATGTGATTCAGTCACCCGCCTGCAGAGTCCTCCAGCCAGTCAGTTACATCCACCCCACTGAACCTGAAACAGTTCTCCCAGGCTGTCAAGGTGACAGCTTTAATGGTTGTGCAAGTAGTCAAATCCCACAGACAGTGGTGGGAGATGCTTGGGAAAGCCCTCTGAGATCTCCTCTCCCCACCGCTCCTGCATTGCACATAGCCACTCCCCGCCATGAGACATTCAGTGAAGCCACCACCACATCTCTCCTCCTTCCCATGCTCCCCACATCCTGTGACTTACAGAGGAGGAAGAAAAGATTTGGCAAGCCTTAGCTGGGCACTGGGGCTTGTTCCAAATGCTGAGATTGCTACTGGGATCAGGTGTTGGTCATGGGGCTGAATGCTTTATTCCCCTTGGAGATTTGCTGGGTGAAGCGACACTCAGGAGACCCCGTGTCATCTTGCAGCAAAGGCCCTGAGAGGTATAAAAGCAGTGAAGATGTCACCTCTGCACCACTCCACAGTAAAAAGGATGACACCATGCCTTCCCAGCGCAGCCACTAGTAGTAATCCCAACTGGATAATGACTTGAAAATTAAATTGAAATCTCCACATTTAACTGTACTGTAACGTCTCTGTACCTCACTGCGTCCACATCAACATGGTTCCAACGCAAATAAAGAGAAAAGGCTCAAAAGCTGGGCTTCAGGCCAGTAAACACCACTGCTGTTGAACTATGTTGCAGATGAAGCCACTTTGGTTGCTTATAAGTTACGGACAAACTGGATGGGATGTTGCAATTACATGACTAGCCTCTCTAAAGGTTTTTCACCTAAAATTTCAATGTGTGAGAAATATTTAATAGTTCTTGAGCTATTTAATGAAAAATGTTTCAGTAGGCATGCCCTGTTGATAAGTCTGACAATCTATGGAAAAAACATCATTCTTCAATAATAATCATTGAAATCCCTTTACTGTGAAAACTTTTTCATCAGTCTGAAAAATGTTGCAACACAAAAGAGTTCTGCTGTCATTTGAAAGATGCTAAACACAGGAAGAGTTAATTTCACCAAAGAAATCCAAAGCGGTGACTTCCAGAACTCTTACAGAAGATTTTTAACCAGGCTTTGCATTATAATGAACCCTCTGTGATAATGTGCAAAAAAATCCGTTTGAAACAGCACGCTGCAAGTCAGTGGCTGTCAGGAACTGTAACTGATAAGTCACCCCTCTACTACTGGTACCTAACAGGCAAGAAATTGGATATTTAACATGGTCAGCTAGCATCAATATCCCCAGCAGTATTTCTTTTGTCAAAATGATCTGATAACAGTGAAGATTCATACTTTAAGCTAAGTTGGGTGCTTCATCTCTCAGCAAAATCAGTGCAGGATGACAGACTGCTAGAGAAGGATTTGAAGGACCAAAGCTATGAGCTTCCTCTCTCTACAGACTCTGTATGGAGCTTAGTTTCACTATAGTAGTCATGTATGTTGAAAATTGTCAGTGAGACCTTTCCTCCATCTCAAGAAAAACTGAAGTCACAGACATAATTCTGACTGGAAAGACAATAGATGATCCTGACTAAGGTTAGCATTTCTTCTAAGCACTATAAGCATATAAAGATACTCCTAACATAATTCTGAAGTTTGTGAAATGGGGAGCATATCGATTATTATACATGCATTAACACCTACACGTACGTAAAAATACAATTTAAAAAGTCTTTCATATGTTAGCTTTTCAATAAACAAAGGATATAGTTTAACATGATGAAATTTACATTATGCTGTCTTTTTAAGTTTAGTCTGGCACATAAATGAAGTTTCAGGCAGCTGCTTTGTCTGCCTGATACATTCCCAACCTCTTTTAATATTTCTATTTTCACCGGTTCTAAGATTTCTTTGTTGTTCGTTTTCCTTTTATAATCCGGGACACAGTTAGTTCTCAGCTGATACTGCAACCCTCTGAAGAGAGCAATCCTTCTTCCTAAGTCTGGCTGAGGCCAAAAATAGCTCTGTCAGCTTCTGACAGGCTGAACTTAGCCAAGTGAAATGTTTTAACATTTTATCATCTTAATGAACAGGCTTATTTATAATGTGGACAACTTTACTGTCATTGTATGCAGACTGCTGAATAGATTATGGAATGCATTTGTTTGGGGAATGCTCAATATATTAAGAAATATAATTCTTGACCAAAGGGCAGTTGTTTTATACACTGTAAACATTTTTAAGATAAAATATTCATAGCCCATTTGAAAAAAAAAAGAAAAAAAAAGAAAAAAAAAGAATAGCTTAATGGTAACATCTATAACTATGAAAATACCTGAAGAAAGGAACCTCACAATGATAAATAACTAATGTCCAAATCATAGAATTTTGCAATATGCAAAAATTACCATTAAAAATCCCTATAACCAGTTTAAATATTACTATTAATGCAATACTGAAAATAAATATGTAGACTAAATATCTGCAGATACCTTTAGCACTTTATAGTAGAGGGGGAGGGTTAAAAGTACAAAATAAAAAGTCTAACAGAAAAAAGAGTGTGGGTTAACAATTGCTTACCCTCTTTTCTGCTACCTCATCCTCTCCTGTAGACTCTTTGCCATCATGTTCATCTCTCAGGGTTGGCATATGTTTTTTGTGTGCTGGCTCTCTGTTTAAAGTTGTATATCCTATGTGTTCATAAATTGGATTTATTGTCATCTTGGCAATGTATTCAGCTGCCTTCGTTTCAATATAAAGAGTAATCAATCCATCTGTCACCAGGTCATGGATGGACTCAAAACGTTTCTCCCCAACAAAGTGTTTTCCATCGTAGTAGAGTCTGAAGTTTCTGGTTTGACTTCCAAATCTGCCTCAATGAAATGGGAAAGTTTTTTTTTTAAAGAACAGTAAGCAGAATAAAGAAGAGTAAGCAAGCCTTTGCAAACAATAAAAAACACTTTATCACTTAAAGCTGTGACTAAGCTCTGCGTCTGGTCCAGACGAGAATGAAAAACTCAACTACTACTTAGCACAGATAGGAAGGAGAGATCAACAACAACTGCAGATAGATAGCCAAAACAGTGACTGTCCCAGAAGGAGCTGTTTGTTCTCTTATTCTTTTAGCCCCTCCATTATCCCATGGAAAAACTGAAAATTACTTCACACTCTTTATGGCTTTTTTTAGTACTTTACTACTGCCTTGCCGTAGTCAATTTGCTTGGCTCTGATATGAAGAGTTCTCATAATAGAGTCCTCTATTACAGTTGATCAATACGGAGTTTTGATGCTGTCTCAGACCTCTGCGCCCCTGCTTGCTTGCAGGAAGAGGCCATTCAGGGTTCAGCTGAGCTTCAGTGCCAACAATTACACTGAAGCAGAACCGCTGCCAGAACTGGAGCAGCACAGGACAAAATGGCACAAGGGCAAGCATTCTTTATTCCTGGCCAAAGGCCAAGGACTAACTCTTCCAGCTTTGTACAAAAGTCCTTCTGTGTTATGCTTGTTAAGTCCTGAGCTTCAAGCAAATCTTTGTAATATACAGGATATATAACACGTAAATTATCTGATGCTAGCAATTATGCAGTCGGGGTGGAATAGGATCGATACGGCCTCTTAGCAACTGCAAGTATGCCAATTTTACCTGAATATTAGCATATTTTAAAGAATTCTGCTTTGAATCTGCAACAATTTTCTGCCTGAAAGCAATCTAAACATGTGAAAACACAACAGTGTTTGCAGTTGGCAACAGCCAAGTTGTTCTCCTGTGGAGAAGATGGAGGCAAGAAGCTGCTTTCACAGCTCACTCCAGTGTTATTCCTCGGTGAGAGAGCATCAAGCGTGGCTACTCAGCGTATTGGGCCCCCTTGTGAGGTCAGATCTGCCAAATAAATGTTAAAAACTAAATCTGAAAGGATGGATTGCTTTCATTTTATAATCAAATGCTTCTTAGGAGATGTTAAGGAACAACGTAAACACTGGTGCTTTGCTGAAGTGGCTCCTTTTCAATAGGGCCTTGCCAAACAGGGGAAAGCATAATTTTAGACCTTGTCTCGGGTGAAATATTGCACTCTTCTTGCAAATAAGGGCAGAATCACTTGTTCTTTAATGTATTTTTTGTTGTGTTCTGCATCAAAATGCCAAACCTTCCCATCCCCCTTACCAATAATCTGACAGTGACTGTAACCTCAGGAGCTGCTATTTTTACACAAGGCTCAAACGCGAGGAGACCTTCAGGAGTCTGTGTCCTGCTCAGTAAGAGAAGCGGACACAAGGTGTAGGAACTACCTGGGCATTTGACTGGAAAGGAATTGGTACTTCTATGCACATTTTTAAGCCACACAAACTAAAAGTTCACTGAATCAAACTGAAAAAGTAAGAAACTACAAAATGACAGAAAGAAATATATCTTTACCCGATGCTAATTTCATCACAAGATGCAATTCTGAGCGAGTAAGTCTTTCAGAAAGTAGAAAGATAATGACCTAAGTTCAATTAGAATAGGCAGGAACACGCTCAGGCTCATTCTTCAAAGTGTCTTTCTACTCAACATAGGACGTGGCGAACAAGCTTTGACCATGCCATGTATTCCTTGCATACCCCCCCCTCCACCCTCAGAGAAGTCAACATGAGCCAAGAGTGCTCAGCTCTTTGCAGTGCCAAAGTGAGCAACCTTCACTGTCTCCTGCCCGGGGCAGTGGGATAACACACATGGAGCACATACAAGCACTATGATGTTCAAATTTGACAGGAGAAGAGAATAAGTTTGAAGGTGAAGAATAGTGGGCCTTAAATGATAATATGCACTGGAATTGTTTTTATTAAGATATATAGCTGGTGAACTGCTGCTCTAATCAGTAACATATGCTCTGACAGCACTTATAGCAGAGTTTCCAACAAGCTGGAGGTCACTCATTGCTCTTAGCTTTCTAGAAGAGAAAGTATTACACTAATCTTATCAAGAGAAGATAAGGCACAGAAAAGCTCCTCAGGGCCTATTACTAAGTACACATGATGTCTCGATTTTAGTAACATCCTTCAGAGTCTAAAACAAAGTTCTGAAGAACAAGATGGCCAAATGCAGAAAACTAATAAAAGTTCTTAAAGGATTAATCCCCTTCCCAACGGGGTCAGTAGGTGCATGGTTCTACCCCGGCTGTTTTACTAAGCAGCCCCTCCACTGTACATCTGTTCAGACTGCTGTACATGAAGCGTGTCTTCGAGAGATACTAGAAGGAATAGGATTCCCAAAAGTACATAATCTTTATCCCACGGCTCCTGACCCACATTTCAGCACACTAGTATCTCATAGACAATGTTCCACAGTTTTAATTCTTTAACAGCACCCCACGCATAAACTCATCTCTCTCAAACCTCACAAACAGACTGAAACTTCCTCCTGTATGGATCTAAGGAACTGTGCATCAATTTCTTTTGGCATGTGTGGCTGTCCAAAGATACAATCAACTTTCTCAGTTTAAAATATACTTGGATAATTTAACAATTACCACTTAAAGAAAGGTATGTAGACAAAACAAATTACTCTGCATCAGTGTCACAATGACTTGGAAAAGGCGCTGCATAACAGCTGCATGAGGTGAACGTTAAATGGTTTGCCTTTGTCTGATTTGCCATTTGTTCCAAATCAAACTTTTTTCTCTCTATTAATTTCCTATTGGATACATTGTGAGGAAATGTATTGGTTTTCAAATAGAATCCTATTAGCAACAAGGAGGAAAAAAACCCACCCCAAATCCCCACAAATCAATGAAATACCAGTCTTGTACAAACACTGCACCACCAATGTGTCTCAGAATCCTATTTCATTTCTTTCAAATTCATTTAAATTTCTTTCTGACCCCACAATGATACCATTTTCATAAAATTACAATATAAATGCAAACATACATGTCCAATCGTAAGTGATAAATTAAGATGTAATCTTCAGTCCCTTCAGTCTTACTTAAAACTATGGTTTAAATTTTTCCATTAGCAAGAATATTTCCTTGTGTTTACTTTCTATAACATTACTGCAGCCTGGTTAATTATACATCACCGTGGCAACTAAGTAGAGCCAAGATTTGATATTTCAACTTCCTGATGGTCTCTTCCTAAAGGCAAGCACTAGTACCAGCTGTTTTTTGTTTAAGAAATAGAAAGCAGGACACAGATAATGTATGTTCTCTTTTGGTTTAAACAGGGGAACATTGGATATTTTTCCAAGAAAAAGAAATAGACCTCTGACATGTCAAACAGTCTCATTGTGTCCATTGTGCATTTGTTTGCAAGCAGCAGGACTACAGATAAAAGACTTTTTTTATTCCAAGTTGTCTGAAAAGCAATCAGTCTGTCTAGTCCCTTTGGTTGCCAGTGGGGCAGAGTGGATAACAACGTGGGAAAACGGATTAAATGGTAGAGCAAATGTGACCAGTAATAAAGGACTGGGGAGTTGAATTAGGTATCATAGCATGAGAGAGACAGGCTTCAGACTCAGCTACCTACTCTGTATGCAGCATTCACTGATGAAACAAAAGGAAGAAGTGAACGACCGAAAGCCCATCCGCACTTTCTTACCATCTAAGAAGATGGATTTAACAGTCCACATACAGAATTGTGCAGTAGCTATTCACCTCTTTCACAGGCTATTTTATGATGAGAAGAGTATCTAGACAAAGGCAGTATTTAAAATGTGTAGCTGCTACAGACCACAAAGTTAACGCCCCTCCTTATTTGTTTTAAGGATCTTCATACACTGAGCTGGGAGATCTTAACTTCTGTACATATGCCCGAAGGTCACTTGGACTTAATCTTCCCTTGGAGAAAAAGTGTCTTAATGTGCTTTGCAGCCAGAAGGTAGAAGTCTCACTTAAAATTAGGTGTCAGAATTTCAGCTCTAGCTTCTGAAAACTCTGAACCAACACTTCAGTCTACAGGCTTGACACTCCTTAAAAAGCCACAGAAACATAAGCAATGTTTCAATCAGGAGTGTCTCCTAATCGTGCTGCATTCATGTGAAAGAAAACAAATTATACCATCAGTCCTCTTTTGGCCCATTTCCTTATCAAAGAAACCCAAGTCCTGCACGCAGTCAAAACCTCTTGTACACAGTTATGCCTGAAGGTCTCCAGCTCCTGAGAGCAACTACTTTTGGGTGGGTGGTTTCTTTCATTATTTATTGGCAACAACATTTCTGAGGATGGCCAAGGAATTATGGAATTTACCATCTTCCCAGAGTACCTGCCTGACAAACAGCATCATCTCCAAAACTTTAGCAGTAGTTTACAAGAACACATTACCCATGAATTAAATCAAATGTATAAGGGATTGAAAGTAAAAGTGCATTTTACACAAGTGGAAACAAAAATTCTTCATTGCCTGACACAGCTGAGAAAGGTGGCAGAGTACAGTCACTACAGAGAGTTTTCCTGTGCCATTTGGAAGGGCAATGCTGGTCACCTGGCTGATTGTTGCTTAATGAACATTAACTAGGTATGAAGTTATCCCTAAAACCTGATCAGATCCATGCATAGGCTGAATGTGTGATAGTTTAGTTTAGCATGGAAAAAGCATGGCATCTTTCAGAACAGAAAACTAATCCCAGAGCTGGAACTGGAATGTGCTGACCCCACGCCAATGAAGACAAAATCTTCAACTCACTGTCTAGTCAAGATCAAGCAAAATATACCAGAGCTGGTGGTGTACCATTGAGAACAGCCTCCAGCAGTCTGCCTCAGCTGGGACTGAAGACTGTTTACCTGCACCACTGTCCAGACTTCCTTGTCCAAGAGGGAAACTGTATTGTGCAAATAGCATGCTACAAAGAGCAGGCCGTGAGGAGCAGAGCCATGGCACTTTCCTGGGGATCATAAGGACTGTCAGGGACAACAGAAGTGAGAGAGAGACAACTGCTCTAGGGCACTGGCAGTAGGTAACAGCTGCTAAAACAATGGAGACTGACAGCGTTATCAGCCCTTGGTAACTGTAATGCTGTGTTTCATAAATAAATCTAACAAAATAATAGGAAAAGTCTTTTTTTGTCTCGATGTCTTATTTGACTTTTAACAGCTTTTAACAGCTGATTTTCACCATCTCAAACTCTGAACACATGTCAGCTCATCAAGGACCATGTACACTACTAATACGCAGTAGGATCACTAGATCACTCTTATTGTAGTTGATCAGTGATAGACCATTTGAAAATAATCTGTTGCCCTTTTCCATTTAAACTTTACACATATATACACACATATTAAAAAAAAAAAATAATTGATTTGATGATTGAATCAGAATCAATACCAATATTTTGGTCAATGTTTTACCGATTTTTCTACCCCATGAAAGCTCCATACCTCCTGGACAAAGACTCACCATGGTTAGTCATTAAGACACATTTGAATTCTATATGCACATGGGAAAGTACTAAAAGCCTGATTTCTTTAAATAAAAGCAGTATTTGGGAACCTATGTCAACATGCCTTCTGGAAATGTTATTAGCAGGAATGTTAGTAACTTTCCCATTTTCATATTAAGCAAATAGTTATGTTTCTTTACCAAAAATTTTGAAGAAATGTTCTCCAACAGTTAATTTTACAGCGTGACTTCATGCTACTGAGAAATTTCATATTACTTTAAAGCAGAACTGTGGTTTAGTTCTTAAAAACTACAGTATCAACCCTCACCAGGGTCTGCTCAGCACACTTCAAAATATGCATGCACATTTTACTCTGCCTATGTATAACATTTTCATTTCGGGTTGCATATATCGTTTTTCTGGTAAATTTAGCAGTAGAACAACATCAGATCTGTAACGCAAATTCCACTGCAATCATGCATACTATGGAGAGAGAACTGCCATAGCATAATGCTCAAACATATTCATTTTTGTTGCGCTTTGAGCAGCTTTTCCTACAAGGGTTAAGTTACACATTTCTTTTTTGCTTCTACAGGTTTTCTCACACTAAAAGCAACTTGCTCTTAATTTATGTTGGACAATATGATACTAAGACAATATACATCTTTCAATTCAGTATATCAAGGAAACCCGTGTGGAAGACATCAAGTGAAAACCCAAAGAAATGTCCTTATCATAAAATGGCAAATGCAAAAAGGGGGTTTGGAGAGCAGAGTGAAAAAACATTGGTTTTGTTGTTCCTGTTTTGGTTTCGTTTTTTAACGTACACTCTACAGGTTGTTGTTCAAGGTCTCATAGCTTCTAAAAAAAAAATAATAATTTTTTTTAAATTTCCCTTAGATTAAAAATAACTACAGCAAGATTTCTGTTTCAGAGAGATTTTGTCAAATCTGATTTGCCTTAAACCACTGTTAATCCTAACCTTACAATGCAGGTTTACCTAATTTACTTAAAGCTATTACACAACTTGCTACTTAAGTTGTTTTCTCAATGTATTCTACCTCTGATCTTCTAGTAATCACTCACTGCTTTTTCACAGTGAGATTCACCTACATACTCACCCTGCTCTCTAAAATGGTTTTTCCTCAAAGCTGCATTCCTCAAGAATAAATAAGCATAAAAATGCAAAATGAAATATGCAGTATGTACTGTTAGAACTTTCGGGGCTACTAACAACTGATCAATAAAGATTGAGAGCTTTTCTATTATTACATTCTAAAATACAATTTCTTCCTTTGTGCAAGCGCAGCAGTAGGTGGGGCAGATGTCAATTTATTACTGAAACTGTTAGAGTTCATTTACTCATCTCAAGTTATAAAAGAAAAAAAATATTAGCTTGATTCGCATCCTAGCATCTATCAAATCATGAGGAACTATATTTAGAGGGAGAAGGAAGAGGAAAACTGGGCCAGATAACATCTATTGCTGTCAGTTGTTTTAGTGTTTGAATAATTCATAAATGTTTTGATGAAAACAATTATGAGATTAAACAACAGTATGAGGCTATTGTGTGTTATTTTGAAAACATATTTATAAAGCATCCACAGTATCTACAGCTGAAGGACCTTTTTCTTAATGATGAAGTACAGGGAAAAAGTTGTTTCTCCAAACACAAAATTTTATAAATATGTATTTCAAAGAGCATATAAAAGAAGAGGCCAACCAACAAGACTAACTTTAAGATACATTTCTAACTAGAATTTTATGAAGGCAATAGAGCAAAAAGGCATTCCAGTAGAACCTGCAGAAGGCAGAAAAGATACGTATGCTTTTGACAGGGGAGGAGAGCACAATGTATGCTATGTACCCATATACACAACTCAATTATAAACTGATTGCATTATAATTTGACTTTTTACTACTTCAACTCCAACAATACCTAAAAGCTTCAAGCCAGGCAGACATTATACACCACAAAAATAGTACAGTACACCACAGATTCCTGCTCAGGAGCTGTGACTGGGGCAGTCTGAGAGACGGGGTACAAATTTTAGTTTATCTGGGTCATTTTTAAGAGATCCTAGACTTTTGTACTGCACAGGCATGTGAGACAATATGGGAGAGATAATATCCTCTCTAATGGAGAAATGAGGCATGGAAAATTTAAAAGTCTTGAGCCAAGTCATATTTGAAGCCAAGAAGTGAGCCCAGATCTGAGCTCCACCGCAGTCCCTCACCACAAGCCCAATGCCTCTACTGTGCACCAGATTACAGTAGATCTTTGTGGCGCAGCAGGAGCTACAGTCAGAGGTGAAGGACACGGCATAAAATGAACATGAGCTACATGCACTGAGCACAGACAGCTCTTGGACAAGCTACCAAAAAGTTCACAGCACCACCAGAGCAGAGAATATTCCTCTGAGAAGTGTTGAACTTACATGAGCAGGAGAAAGACTGCAGCAAACTGAATTGCCAAAGATAAATTAGACACCCTAGCCAAAAGAAAACAGAGCTGACAACAACAACAGATGGGAAGAGGAGGGAAGGAGAACAAGAACACAGCGAGAAGACATGAACCATAAGGAAAAAAGCATTCTAGTCTGTGGGAGGACCTAAGGTAGCCAGTTAATTACTCATTAAGGTTAGCAGCTATTTATTATTATTCCAAATACTCCAGGGAAACCATCTCAGTAATGCCCAGGGGCACTTACATAAGGCAGATGACATGCAGGACACCTATACTGTTTACTGGTAGCTGAACCTGCTGCATTATTGACAAAGTAACAAAGTATATTATTTGGTATGAAATTTTATATAGGAAAAGAAATTTCTTTTATGTGGAAGATCATTTAAATAGAGGTTCAATTGTTTTAGTTTAGAGCTGAAAAGCGAGCTCCAAAATTTATCAGCACACTTTCCCCTGGGGCTAGCACTAGCTCGTGTGATGTACCCAGCCAAGAGAATGACAGCTTTAGTTTCAGCAGAATTTAAGCCTTCATAAAAGAAGTATTTGGCTCTTCACAAAAAAAAAAAAAAGAGGCCCAGCATATCAACTGGCATACCTGTTGTGTTAGCCTATTAAAATAGCTTTAAGCATGAACTGTTTCTTTCATCTAAAATAAACCACAGATACCTGAGTGGCCAATTTTTGAAACTCGCCCGAATTCTGCGCCTGTGGAAGTGTGACAGGCTAAGCCTGCGGGAGAAGGAAGAGTCCCTCCCTGAGAGCTTCAGCCAGCCACAGAGGAAGAACTCTTTTGCTATTTCATGCAGAATAAAGAAAACTGATCAAAATGGGTCAGGCTGAAACATATTTATCCCACAGGTATGTTTGATCACATTTTGGAGCAATTCTATTTAACCCAGCTAAGCTTTAAAGGTGGTGTGTGCGCGTGTGTCTGTATCCACGCATGTATATATACTTTTGCAGGTTTCTCAGCTGGTGACCAAGGAATATTGTGTAAATATTTTAGAAAGGAACTGAACTCAGCCCTTGCTACTGCTGATCAGTGCGTGGCATAGAGCTGCAAATCAGGTAAAAGCCACACCAGGTAGAAAGAGATGCAATGTTTAGTCCTTAAAATGGTCTTTATAATTTTTGCCTAACACCTAACATGGTGTCACGATACCATTTCCAAGGTAAAGTGGCAGTCAGCTCCTGCTTTTCTGGGCTCCCTCTCACTACTTACAGATCAGCTGTGGATTCAGGATGAAGTATGACCAAATTTTGCTACAGTCATAATTAAAAAAGCATAATTCAGCTATTATCATATAGAAAGTTGTTTCAAACAATTCTTCTTTCCCCTGTTCTTCTCCCATGTCCCAGCCTGTACAGCTAGGCTTTCCAGCAGAATGCACAGTTTTAACCTCTGAATTCAAGAAGCCTTTTGCAGATGTTGAATTTTACATGTGTAAGTAATCCCAGGGCAATCGATGCATGTTCTGGAAGAGCACTACACATGCGTCCCAAAAGAGCCCACTGAAAATGAACAGCATTCGACTATCAAAGCAATTGTCCTCTGAAATTAAAAAGGTTCATTTGCAGCATTATGCTCTAATAGCCTGCCAATTATGTCTCCTCTTAAAATATCAGTGGCTAGTTTCTTAACGCAATTTCATAATTCAGGGAGAGGGAACATATGTGTCAATTTCTTGCACAATACATGCAGTTGGTCAAAAAAGCTTAGGATTACTAATTCCTGACATTTATTTTGCCTCAAGAATTCTCTCCTGATGCCACATAATCTTGAATGTGCCCTAACCCCCCAACAGAAAGAAAACATGACTCATAATCACGGCTAACATTATTACCTTTTTTTTTTTTTAATCATGCTGCAGAACCTTATTTCGATTCATTCTCAGTATCACAACAATAGAATTTGCAGGAAGGGAAACCATGGTAACCAACTAAACGTGCTACAGCAGATATCTGCTCAAAAGAACATGCAGTACCATCACACTTCAACGCCTACCACTAGTACAATCTCTACCCATTTCCTCTTTATCCGTATCCTAATTATTAAACAAGCTCTCAACCACAAAAGGCTACATTGAGAACCATGTCTTATTGTTACTGTCATTTGCTATGGGTCCTAGCGTTAAGCACTGTACTAATCTTTTGCCAAATTTAAAAGCAGATCTAATACCTCCAGGAGTTAATTAGGAATTTTCAGTTCTTCTCATCCATTTGGAACATCTAATTAACATTACAATGTATTTTATGTATTTTTATTGTCACAGAGACTTGCTGATGATATGTATGGACATACATATATATATACCTACAATAATTTTCTCTTCCATTTTTTCTTAATCCTTAGGGTTGCAAAAATATTTCAGTGTCATCCTCTGATTAATTAATTAGTAAACATCGGTGAATTCTGCTGTTCTTATTTAAAAAAAAAGAAAAAAAAAGAAAAAAAAGAAAGAGCTTTGAGAAACCACATCCATGATTAAGTACAGGCAGTAAATATAGTAGGGTGCTGATTTGCTGCTCTCATTTGTGTTCATGCTTCTTTCTCTTTTATCCGGTGTCTGAACTGATACAATTTCACAGGCCTTCTTAGGCTCTGACCGTCAATTTTATTTGAAGGACAGCTCTGAATGTTTAGTTAAACTCACACACTTAAAAAAACATTTAAATTATCATTTTCTTTTTCCCTGCAAACATACTTCTACCTGTTACAAATCCTGAAAATTTGTTTTCTGAAAACAAAACCACTTTTGTTTCAAATTTAGATTTGAAAGGTAGTCAGTCTTAAAAAGAAAGTCATGAAGCAAATTAATTGCACAATAATGGATGAAAGTAGACAGAAATAGCTCATCAGAAGATGATAAAAATGCAGCTTCTTATATAAGATTTTACTGTAACTCATCAGTAACCTTAATAACTTAAAAGTTTTTTGGGGTAAGAATCACTTTTTCTACCTTATTAAAGAAGGCGAAATAGTCAAAATCTTTACTTTGAACTGTTAACTATTTCACAGCACTGCACTAAGAATATTTGACTGCCTTGGTTAAGCCTGTGAAAGCTATTATTTGTCCTGTCCTATATTTGGTCATTTAATAGGTGCTAGGCTACATCTGTAGTTATTGCAGCTCAGGAACAAGGTCTTTTAGACCTACTAAAGCTAGTTCTATAAATGCATCAGAGCCTAATGCTCCACAGTGGTCAAAAATTTATTTAAAAAGGTTTAAAGGACAAAGAAAGAAAACTCCATGGCCCACTTCGTCTTGAACAGGATGTGCAGTCCTGGTCCCCTCATCTCCAAAAGACCATCAGAGAGTAAAAGAAAGGCACAGAAAAGATGAGAGAGATGATGAAGGGTATGGAACAGCTTCACTACAAAACCTGAATGTATAGCCTAGGACTCATCGACCTGTAAAGAGAAGAATAAGGGGGACATGAGTGGCATGGAAAAGGTAAATAGAGATCAATTGTTCACCATTTCTCATAATAAAAAAAATAGAGAGCACCCAATAAGATTGCAAGATGGAATCTTCAAAAAAGGGATGCTGCTTCCCATAAAACCTAGTTAAGGCATGGAACTCACGCTACAGTTGTAATCAGCAAAGTCTACAAGGGTTCAAAAATATGCTCAGAAAGCCACTAGGCAAAAATAAAAAAATATCTCCATCAAAAGCCTGAAAAAGTAGCAAAGATAACAATTCTCCTCAGAAGTCCCTGAACGGCAAATTTTCAGAGGCTGGGAGAGCACACCAGAGAATGACTACTACGTGTTCATCTTATTCTTATACTTTTCTTTCAACGTCTGCTATTCATAGTTACCGAAGAGTGGATACTGGACTGGACTACGGACTGGTCCTTTTATCTGACCCTGTGTGTTCGTAGTCAAAGAACTTGCTAAGACATTAAAGAGATATATAACCAGGGAGAAATTCTTCGCAAACAGTTACACAGATCTGCCCATTTTATGATGAATTTAGGCATCCTTTATAGTAACTTAAAAAGAAGTGAGATGCAGAAGAGCTGTGTTAGGAGTAGAACGGTCCATAAAAGAACCTTCATGCACCAACTGCATTTGCATTCTGTGCATTTTGGCTGTAGCTGAAGGTTGTAGCTTAGTGTGAATGTCCAATCTGTTCCAGATTTCACAAAAACATGTTTTTATAACTGTGAATTCTGTCTGCCTACAAAAGAGTTATGATTTGTGGTGTTAACAGTTTATTCTTTATCTTCTAGAAAGATTAAGTTGTTTAACAAGTGGGAATCTTCAGTGCAGAGCAAAGACAATCTGAGCATCTCTGGAAGATGTCCATTATAAGTACATTCTAGATTGGAATGAGCATTGAGGATGCAGACAGAATAAGAGAGAACATTGTTTTTTCCCCTATAATATAGCCCTTTATGAGGTGATCTCCTTTGATAACTTCAGAAGAAGATAAATACTTGCTTTTGCAAAGGTAAGCTAGGGTGCATTAATCTCAGTAAGATTTACAGCACAGAGGATGATGTATTCACAAATACAATGTTTGGACAGTCATAGTAACAATCCAGAGCTCTACCTTTATCTCTCACCTTGCTTGCTTTGTAGCCAAAGGGTTTTTTAGCTTTTTTTCTAACTTCCAATTTAACTATGTTAGAAACTTTACCAACACAGCAGATAACTGATGTTGAAGTTGATTAAATAAACTGTAATATAAAATAAATAAATCAAACAACACATGTCAGGATATCTTCCTTTTTGAATTCCAAGGATGCAGAGCGTTTACTAAATTTAGTAACACCAAACCAAATTATTAGACTAAAAAGAACTGCAATTGGAACTAAATTCAAAACAACTTCACTAATGGCTGGTATGAGGTTTTAGACATCAGCTGCAATAGCTGGTGGCATCAAATGTAACATTCAGATTGTTCCATGCCGATTTGAGAAGTTGGCTGGTTTGGGTCCTCAGGACAAAGCGTGAAAAGATTGTTTTTTCCATTGCAGAAAGAAAGACTGGAAATATTTTGTTACAGAGACATCATACCTTGCCACTGAAAGGGTTATGATCCTGTTTCACTAAACTGCTCTTCACGACTGGGTGCACGGGGTTTTTCAGTGACACAAACGCAGGAAGAAGAGATCTGCCAGAGCTGGGTGTGCTGAGCTGTCTGTATTACTGAATCGCCTGCCCCACAGCAGAAAAACCATTAACTAGTAGACAGGAAACATCAGCTGACCCTATCCAACGTTTTCACAAGACACTTAGGTCTCAATGAACTGGGATTTTATGATGCAATCACACTTCATAGGTAGTTTCCAATTTGTCCTAATCACAACTGACAGACTGTCAAAGACAGACAAGTCAGGCAACAATCATAGACAGTGAGAGATAGATTAAGTCGATACACAGAAATACAGAGGGAACCAAGTGTTTATGTAAAGAATCAACAGGTAACCTCAAGCATCTGAATTTTACTCAATATTTTCCATTAATTTTCCAAAGCACCCCTGAAAAAACAATCAGAAAACATGAATATTCCATTTTTTGTATTGTCACTATGTTACTTATTGCAGAATTAGAGCACATCTTCAACATTTCTGGGTTAACTTTGTAAAATGCTGTGAAATATGTTCTGTGTCTGTTTCTTACCTCCCACACCTTCTAAGGGGTAATGCAAAGGTAAGGAAGGAAATGCAAAAATCATACAGAAGTGATCTTAAAATTAACATGACTGCTTGAATGACTGAGTGGCATTTAAACCTAGTATGAAAAAATCACATTGATTCACACAGCTTGAGAAGAAAGGGTGAAACTGGAGACCCTGAAGTCAATCAGAAGTCTTCCATCGAACTTGGAAAGGTTTTGCCCACATATACCACCCTACTGACAAACTTCATTTCTGGCCGTGGAGATGACATTCTGAAATTCCTGCTGGGATTAACTATGCTGCAGACAGAGCTGCCTTTGCTGTCTGGCAGTGGAGTGACACAAACACAAATGATAGTCTAAAAAAATGCTATAAATTACAGTAATATTACATAAACTCATCATGGCAATCACGGCAAATTTCTCACAGTCAGGATGAGCAGACAGCAGAAATTACCTAGTCTTTAAGAGATGCTACAATGTCAGCACCACACTCAGTGAGAATATTGGCTAATGGGTATATTCTGCATATATCATTCCAGGGAGAGAAAAAATGGAAACTGACTAGGACTCTGCCTCCAACGAATGGAAACACAGACTCCCATTACACTTCTAGTAGAGAGAAAAAGAAATCCTAGTGGTAAAATTCCCATGTGTTGAAGACACCGCACTCAGTTCACAGAGAACTGTCACCTAAGGTAAAAGAGCAAAGACCCTAATTCTTACACTTTAAAGGCCAACAGCAAGACAACACAGCATTACTTGCTGTGAGGTAGAAAGCAGCCACTTAAATCACTGCCCATAATACACAAGTCATCCAGCTACACTTAAACATAATGAAATGGCTGCAACATGCTGCAGTTTCAGATTCTGAGGTGTTTTGCTAAATGCTGAATTTCCTCAAAATAAATCAATGATAACAGCTTTGCTATCATTTGAAACTGTTTCCCAAACTGATCACCACCACCTATCCATTCTCTTTTCTATCCGGTATAAAAATGTATTTTATTGCTTTCAAAGAGGTTTTCCAGTTTGAAAGGGAAACCATCAAACCTAGGAAAGATACATCTTTTGACTTGCTGGACTGGAGGAGCACTTGTAAAACTAGCTACATGGACATACTCTGGAAGATGCTCAGCAGCTTCATTGTTCACAGCCCTGTGCCTTCTGCACCATTAGAAGCAAGGGGCAGCAGTTCTGTCTTCAAGCCAGGTCTTATGACAACTGTTTCCTTTTTAGCTTTAAATGAATATCGCAAGTGCAGAAGTAGATGAAATGGAGTATTAGACCCTAATAAGCAACACCAATTCCTTTACATTCTTAATGCAAACCAGTGTAAATGTCAATAACGTTTCTATTTGGACTCTTATTACTAGAGACACAAGTGTCTCAGTAAAATATAAGGGGTTTTTTTTGTCCCCAAAAAAGAAAACTAACTCATCACAACCTATTATTTCAAGATATTCTTATTTTAATTGTAATCTTATTTTACCCATAAAAAACTTTCAGTAACAGCATCTTCTCCTTCAATGTTTTTCTGTCCCACTTAGATTTAAAACATTGTTAATAATCACCATCTCCCATCTGAGTATCTGAGTGTACCGCCCAGGCCAAAATAACCACCATTACCTTAAAAGCAATTAAACTATTTAAAACTTACAATTTCTTAAGTTTGGGGTTTTTTTCCCAGTTTTTTATTTATATCTGATCCACTAGCTACAAATTTTCCAGAGGGAGGAAACAGATCTGCAAACGTTGTTAGCTAACAGGTGTTTAGATAAAAAACCCTCCTGATTTATTGGCCATCCCCCAGAGGGACTAGAGAGAATTAATTGCTCTTCAGAAACAGCTAGCCAGCTAGCAACCAACCCACACAGGAGACTAGTCACGTGAACTAATAAGATGCCTTTTATTTCTTCACTCCCTACTCTCCCAGTGTCTACATGGGGTCACATCTGTAACATAGTGGGAAAAGAGCAAAACAAAGCACCACTAGCAAAAAACACAATTGCTATCATCCTGGTCGTGCAAAGAACACAGAATGTTAGCACTTCAGAAGGGGTCAGAGAAGGTTAAAAATACCAAATCTGTAACTAGGGTAATAAAGTACCAGTTCATTAAATGCTGACCATGAGTTTTAAAAAAAAATAAAACAATCACAAGAAAGTTTAAGCAGTAAGGTCAACGACACAGTACAATCTTTTGAATATTTTATAAATTTTAAAATGAAATATTAATTACCAACCTTAATGCCAAAGTGTAGGTTCCAGGCTGCCGTTGGCTTTCACGAATGAGATAGCTTCCCTCTGCAACACTTAATAATTGGTCAGCTTCCTCCCTTGAGATCCTCCCATGGAATCTAAGGAACAAAGACTTCTTGAAATACACGCCTTTTCACTTTTAAATCACCTTTTCCTCTTCTTTTAAAAACCACCAACCACAGTTATGAAAAAAGAAGCAAACACAAAAATGACTGATTTGCAGGAATCTACAGCCTAAATTAATCTCCCTTTCATCTGAAGTCACTTTAAATGGTATAGAAAGGGTTCTGTGAAACAATATCTATGAACCAAGTATATTGCTTTTTAAATCCACATCTATCAATTTAATATGTAGCAATAAATCCATTTTCTCCTGCTGACTTCACGTGTTTTGTGCCAGGGGCATGCAATACCAACATTTTGCAGCATTCATTTACTAAAATCTTGGGGATTGCATATAATCTCAGTACTTACTAGTGCAATAAGCTAGCAATACTACATATCTTTTACCAAAATAAACACAAATAGGATCTGCTTTGTTTCCCCACAGCAAATCTAACCATCTTTGCCTTAGCGGACTGAAATAGAAGTCACATATATATTGTACACTTATATTGCACTTGTGATCCAAATCTTTTTTTTTTCCTGGACACAAACATGTTTTGCAAAAGCCAACTGGAGGTGGGGGTAGAAAGAGACAACCCTTTGAAAGTACAGAAACATATGTTCTTCTCACTTAAGTTAGCACTCAATTATATCCATATCCATCAGAAAACACAGCTGTAAATTTAGGCAGATGAAAGCAATGCTACTGCAGTAATAATCTGATGGTGAGTAAGAAACACTGCTGTAAAACACAAAAGAAACAAAGGGCCCAGAGCAAATGCTTGCAACCTTTTCTGTAACTATTACCAACCAATGTATCCAGATAAACCACTTTCAGAGATGTATGTTACTTACTCTCTTCCATAATATTTGGGTCTGTTCTCTACCTAGAAGAAACAACAGAAATTGTAATGTTTCATAATAAGTGAACCCATACAGTAATCATACTGTCCATAATGTAGTACTGAAAATAAAGGGATATAATGTGAAAGTACAGACAAAAATAATCTACTATCCCCGGATTTTCCCTGTGGATGGGATACAGGGAAACCAAAGGCAGACCTTCAGGAAACCTTGCACTTCTGAATGGCTTAAAATGGAGTGAGAAAGAATGAGCTGCTTGGAACACGTCATCTTCAGGGCTCTGAAAATACAAACCGCTTGTATTAAATATTGCTTGTACAAACTGCCAAAAAGGGGAAACAAAAGATTAATTTAATGGGTGTAAGCGTACTACATTTTTATGTACGCTAATACAGTGAAACATCTATAAAACTCTTAAATTTACAAGTTATCTTCCACCATAGAGCTGTTGGTGCCAATTGCTGTGAGAAATTAAGCCACTACCATAGTAGGGCTTAATTGCGAGGGGAAGTGGTAGATTAAATGATCAAGCACCTAAGTATTGCACTTCTTGACTTGACTAAACTGTGTGATCTGTAGGATCACCTAAAAGACCTCAACACCAGATACACCATGTAACACCAGCCCACCCGTGCTCTAGAGACCATACAGTGTAAATGCACACAACACGGAACGGTGTGAGACCACAGTTTGCCTGCTAAGTGTCTCAGATGGATAACTCATCTGCAATTGTGCAGGAAGTTTATAGACAAGTGAGGAACTGAAGACATCCCAGAGATCAGCTCAATAATCTAAACCACCAGATTATCCCTCCTTGCTAACTAAATTTAAAGGATGAAACTCTTCAGGGAGTAAAAGTCAACAATTATACAACCTGAACTACAAGTGTATAAAACAATCCAGCTATAATAAAACACAAAATACTCACAGCGAACAGCCACTTCAGTTTCTTTTTTCTAGCTTTTCAGAAAAAGCCTATTAAAATTAGCACTTCTCTCCAGTTATCTCACTGGAGTATAAATAAAGATTTCAAATGTCCAAACCAGCAAAAAATACATCCTAGTGTAATACAACTCTTCCACATTCCCAGCAAATAAAAAGCTATTGTGACGGTTCATCACTTTTGAAAAATTGTTCCATCACTGGAAAGATTTATAAAGTTCTAAAATATTTCCTCTTCCTACATAACAGCAAACAAGAGTTGACCGGTGTGGTAACTGTTTTCAAAGTGCCTGAAGTGACAGAATGATTTCAAAAAAGAAAAAAAAAAGTCCTACATATTTTAAATGTAGGCTACTTCTTCAATAGGAAGATAGCAACATAAAAAAAAAAAAAGTGAAAACATTTTATTGCTATTATTATAGAAACTTGCAACAATTTGTAACTAAAACCCTCAAGACAAAACACTAGTCTCAGGCAGTTGTTAAAAAAAAGGATCCTGCTGTGAATAAGATTTTTGTTGCTTGTCTATTGAGGTTTTATATTTATCTCTGTGAATACAGTGAATTTATATGATGGAACCGGAAATTTCTATAGGCAAAAGCATTCCATTTCAGAAATGGAATAGTAATGTGACAGGGCGTCTTCAGAGTACTTGCAAATCCTAAGACAAATTATAATATTATACTTTGTGTGCAAACATTTGAAAATGGCAAATTAGTGCAGGAAAGCATCAGAGAAAATTTCCCATGGACTTCCAGGCAATTGCAGCTGGGTTTGCAGTTCATCTTGGTGGATGATGAGTTAAAGAGGAAACCAGCCACTTCTGTTAGCATTGAGTCTCCACTGATCAGTTTTACCAACCTGCAAAAACTTCAGTGGAAATGTTGATGTGTAACACTTTGCTTGTATAAGATTTAATACAACTGGAATACTAATTCACTGAATTCTATTACCTGTTTTTTGGTGTTGTGGGGTTTTTTTATAGCTTTTTACATTTATAATAACGTTAGGGTTTTTCAACATCTATACTGAATATGTACATTCAGACTCTAAGGCAGCTCCATCAGAACTCAGCAGGGGCCTTCTAATTTACTCAGAATTAGCTGGGCTACATACACACACAGGCACCCACGTATCCTCCAGTTGCACGTAAGCACTGAAAGCAAAACCAGTTCAGTTCAGAAGCTTCATTAGTCAAACTTTCACACTCAGTCAGCCTTAAGAAGACAAAACTGAAACATCCATCTGGACTGGAACTAAAACCCACCTAAGAAAGGAAATACATTTTTTAATAAAATCAAAGCAGTAGCGAGAAACAGTCATTTTAACCAAAGCTGTAATCTGAAAACACAGCGTAATTATCCTCTGCAGAGTTTCTTTCTGATTTGGTAGTATTTTTGAACCAAAGTATCATTAAGCATGAGAAAAGACAGCCTTATCTACTTCATTTTCTCTGTATCCATTGAAGTTCAGCTGAATGCTAAAGTCTTTTGACTTCTCAGGACTTTTCATTTATGGGAAAATTTCCCTATTGCTCTTTGTTTAGCCTGTGTTTGGCAGTTTTAAAAATTGCTTCTAACTTAGGAAAAAAGAGAAAAAAAATAATTGCGAGATATTTGTTCTCAGTGCACTTATTTGTATAGCATGATGCAGAGGCCACAAGAAAGATTCAGGTCTCACTATGACACCTGCAAGACATACAAAGGTCAGTGAGATATCCATCAGTGCTCTGTTTCTGATTTTTTCAAAATGAGGTGTGAAGCCAATGAAACCAAGTTTACAAACAGATCAACGGGGCAGACTGGGCAAGTGCCTTACAGTATCCATTCCTTTGGAAAGGAGCCTAGTTACCATAACAGTTGGGAAGTCATTCTAGGTACATACCATACAGCTAACGTCATCTTTGAGAACAGCTCTAACAAGTATGTACATTTCATATTCCCAGTCTTTGCTGTTTTGTGACTACTCAATAGAGGCCGTTTTCACAGGACTACACAGAGATGCTGTATGATGGGCTTCTTAAATACTAGCACTGAATTATGGTGAAGCCTCGTAACAGGACGGAAAAAGGCCAGTGATTTTAATTATCTCCATCATTTGTCTGTTTAATTTTTTTTTTTTTGTACATTGTTATTTAAAATTTATCATGGAGTGCCTTCATATAGCAGTCCAGGATGTCCTAAATATGCCTGCATTCACACGTGCAGATGTGTGTATAAAAGATTATATACACAACAAATACAAATGCCAGGGAGGTAATACAATATTAATTGCACAAACAACATTACAATTTGGATGTAAGCCTCATACAGAAGTCAAACATCCTTTAACTGTAATAGAATCATCAACTTTACAAATGAACCTCATACAGTGTTGAAAGCCTTGGCTCTGCTGCACCTTCACAATAAAAAAATCCCAAATGAATGCAATGCTCTTTTTATTTCAGTGTAACTCCACTGATGTATGTGTTGCTCTAATATGAAACTGATGTAACAGAGCAGAAACTTGAATTCTCTGTATTTGAGAAGTATTTCATGTTAAGTAGGTCATTCTGTTGAATACACCTCTCAGTATCACCACTTTTACAGCACGTGCCTTTGCACCTTAAATAAAAGGTGAGGGTTTTTTATGGTGTGATTTCCAATTATTCTTTAACAAGTGCTTTTTCCCCTAATCATCACTCTTGCTTATGTCAACAAGGGGAATACAGTAAGGCAAGAGGAGCAATTTACGTGCTAATACCTTACCAAATTACATGCTGTTCTCTCCCACTGACCTCTTTGATGTTCTCTGGACCAAAATTCTCTTCCTAGTATTTATGAATTTGTTTATACAGCTGAATAATTCAACCACTTAGGAAAAGATTCTGCTCCCCACTGACTCACGCATGGCTGCTAATAGAAACCCAGCTGAGAAAGAGCAGATCACAAAGCTCAACACTAGCAGGAGAGGCTGAGACCAGAGAGAAAGGTTAAACAAGTTACTGCTTGCTGAATATATTTTCACTTCAAATCTGGCTCAGCTGCATAAATTGTTCAATACTTATAATGAAAAACACTTATCTGCATTATAACGAATTAATGCAGAAGTAGGCAAATGCACACTGATAATGTATTCTTTCAATTTTACCTTTATTAGGTAAAAATAAGCTCCAAAGAGCTTTTTCTTGGTAAATGGATTCTTAATGAGAAAATGTGTGTTTAATATGTTCTGTTCTGCAGCTAAATACCTGCAAACTGACTGATTCTATTTTATTTAGTTCAATTCTCACTGGTTTCTAAAACCTGCAGATTTTATTTCTCAGTTTCTACAACTGATGCAGACACAGGTTTACTCTGCAGTTCAAGGGCTGGGATGAAGGCATTTTAAAACACAGAACGTCTCTCTTCTTTTTTTGTTCCCTCTGGCACAGGAAAATTTTTACATTTACTGAAAGTTTGTCATATGTTATAATCTTGTTTTGGAATAAATTCATAGAAATATGATATTACAGACAGTAATGTGTTGCATTTCTTTCTTCAGCAATGACAGGACTTAGAAGAGTGTTTTGATTGCTTGTGGTACCAAGCAATGGTACCAATGAGCTCTGACAGAATACCTCTTTATAGAATTGGAGCAGGAGGACCTCTCTATGCAGGGGTGCAGTAAGCTCAGACACCCTCCAAACAGATTGGATGATTAGTTCATGCAGGACACCACTCACCCACAGCAAATTTTCCTCCCTAAACCAGTCCAACTTTCCAATTTGCCGCCTCTATCTTAGCTAATAAAATTTTATAATTAACAGTATTAAAATTCAGTGATAACAAGGATGAGAAAATTATAGTAGTCAGTGTAATTTGTATGTAAAGAAGCTTTACACAGATGCTTTTATATTTGGCTGGCAAGAGGAGGTCTCTTGTTTGACTCTAAAAAGAAGGCAATCTGGATCTGATCAAAAGCTGAAGGATTTCAGCACTCCAGAGGAAAGAGACCTTTTTAATTCTCAGATACTGAATACACCTTTATATCTCTGCTTATGTGACTGGATAGGCTACCGGTATTGTAAGAAATACCATGAAGGAGAACTTAGTATTAAATTTGCTTGTGACTTCTATTCACCTAGGGCAAAAAGACCCCAAAGCACTTCTCTGCAGTCAAACTAGCATGGGGCATAATGCCAACAGATTTACTGAATATGCTGTACCCCTTTATCAGTTTACAGTTTTTGCCCGACTACAGGGTATGTAAGCATTGTGCAGTTGTCATGCAAAACAGTTAAAATCATCATGTTATCTGCTGTAAGATTTCCTTAACCGTGCTGGTAATTTCCCACTCTTACATTTCTCTTATGGGTTGGCTTTTTTGTTTGTTGTTTCTTTTGGTTGGTTGGTGTATTTTTTTTAAAGAAGCCAAAGGTACATAGAAAAATAAAGGTTCTAATTCTGTAAGATTTAAAATATTCACAACTGAGGCTCTCAAAGCATCTAACTGAAGAAGCTGAAGAATTGTTGCTTATCACCACAAGAGCCACACAACTTTATGAGCATACATTAAGTCTGTCACTACGTGAGTAAACAATAGCAGGGCTCCAAAATAAGACTCAGCAAATAAAAGACTACAGTGATAGTACAGGCATAATGTCAGGACTGCAACGACCAGTGTCAGAAAGCTACCAAAAATCCCTCATACATTTTACAATATGCATATATGTACACACATGCTAGCGCTTCTTCCACCAGTGAAATAGGGTTGAGGAGAGGAAGGAAAAAGCAACTATTCAACAGCAGTTCACAACAATAAGTACTATCCATTGGACACAGGGAGTAAAATACTTAATCCTGTCCAGGTGAGCACTCTGTACAGTCCCAAACCTGTATTATAGGACTAAGTCCCTACAAAACTTCAGCTGTTTTGTATATTAACGCAATGAAAAATCATAGAGAACACACAAAATAGAAGAGAATCTTCACAATAGTGTAGCAATGGGAATAAAAACCTGGAAAACCTGCCATTTTTTCCACAACTCGGATCTTATCTTCTGTAGATTTCTCCCTTCAAATCTCCATCCCACCTTATCTGCTGTACATAAGGTATCTGCACAACATTAACAAGAACACCCCTGCTTAGACCCTCATTAACAGTAGAAACACTGTTTTAAATAAAAGTTTTTGCTACAATGCTTCTTGTAGAATTCATTTATTGTTCTTGTCTATAGCTATGTCTTGCTTAAGTGCAATTAGCCATAACCTTTTATAAAAATACAAATATATCAAATTAACAAAGGAAAGTAAGAGTGCTTCCACTAAACATAGTATTTCACTTCTGTTAAGTCTTTACTTTTTATCTTAAAAACTGACAGACTTCTTCATAGAATCACAATTGGACATTTGAAAAGATGACAGAGAAGCGCCTGCTTAATTCTGTAAAGTAATCCTCCTTGTGATCTAGGCTGTAAGCTATTAATGTTCCTGACAGGGCTATGTCCCTCTGTATTTAATACTACGTCAAAATGACTAACATATTTCAAAGATTAATTTCCTTCTCCTGGCACACGATAAAAATGCTTAAGTTTTATTGCAGCAATGTAATAACTTTCAGTGGTTATTCAGTAAAAGCTGTGTTTTGAAAGGCTCCTTAACAAGTCAAGCCTAAAATTTCAGCATTTTTGAAGTTGAAATTAATGTTTCCCAGGTTCCTAACTGAAACTGCAAGAGAGATGCAGTTATGAGTAAAATCTTGCTGGGATGGATATTCGGCATCTGTTAAACCCTCCAGCACCACAGCTCTGGAGAGGTGCTGCTCTGCTGGACAGCAGCTCAGGACACGCTGGCAATCTGGGACCTGCCTCCCCAACTGACCCCATGAGCAGGTGCTTCTGTATCTCAACAGGATGCCATTGTTACTGTTTGAACGCTGGGGCTCTGCATAGCTCAGCTACTAGTATTCATGAGTCTTAAGTACTGCAACTCAAGCAACAGCATGAGGGGAGGTTTCAGTCTTCCCTCTGTTGATTTACTGCATGCATCTAGCAGCGATGTGTGTGCAGGGGTGTGGTTTCCCTGTATAGCTCTGCTCTTGCTTCTGTGAATTTCTGACCCAAAAAGGAAGAGAGAAAGGAATACTTCCATTTATCTAAGAATCAAAAAACCGTAAATGATTCTCAGGTATACACATCATACTCAAAATGCTTTTTAATTTGTTTTTTAGATCAAATGGATTTCCAGGTACCACTGTCCCCGAGATGTGGGGTTATACTTACCCTAATCACTCTGCCAAGTCTCCCAAGGAACCATTGTTGGGGCTGGACAACATTAAGTATAGACTTGAAATTACTGGACTCTATAAAACTTTGTAATACCCACCTCACGGGTGCAGGTTATCCTTCTAGGATGGGGAGCTTCCTGTTGCAACTGATACACTGAGGGAAGGCAGAAGTAAATTCTGATTAATAAAGAATCACTGTACAAATTAGGCAGTGTAACATTAAAATTTGCTGTATTAAAAAAAAGACTTTCTGCAAGATTAAATGCAAGGATACATATATCAAGGTCTCAAAAATTACTTAAAAGTGTCAGAAAAAAGAATGCTGCTAGTCAAACTGGGATTACTGATCATTTTTAGGATTAATTGATTGAGTACTAGGGAATCATTGAGTTAAGACCAGTGAAGTTTCCATCAAGCAGATCAAAAAAGGAATAACAATAAATGCTAATTAAATTTTATTATATGTCAAATCAGGCTGCTGTCAGACTTTCTTCAGTAAGCAGATGGAGTCCCATCCTACCATGTTGGGCATACATTCAGCCACCTGAAATATGTCAAGACTACAAGAACCTTTCAGAACTTTACAGAATCAAACCTTCTGCTTTTGCCATTGCTCAGTGATGACCTTTCAGAACAAAGTAAAAAGTGGCCTTTGCATTTGCAGATATAAAGACATCAGGAATTGAGTAGCAGGGTAAAACAGTTACGGCCCAAATTATGACATCCACTTACTAATATCTCCCCCCCCCTTTTTTTTTTTTTTTAAATAAGCCTCATCAAGCCAGAATAAAATTTAGAAGCCAGTTGTAAATTTAATGGTACTAATGTGTGGACTTTCTGACATAATACCAAAGGAATGACTTTCAACTTCTATCCCAAAAGGAGTTTGGTTCACAGTCACCTTTGAAATGAGGCTGTTGACTCTAAGTTAATACCTGAATAGTACTCTAGAAACCATAAAATGGACATTTGGAATTGTAATCTTTTAAAATTAAATTATCTTTCAATCATTAGTACTAACACCAAGGTCTAACAGCATGTGCTCTCACCTTCTTCAGGTAATAAGACCATACATTGATCTACTCAATGAGATTTGACTCATTTGATCATAAGTCCTTTCCACTGACAAATGCTGTATTTATGTGCTAAGCTGGAGAACGGAGAAAATGGCAAGATGCCCAATGATATGGCAATCGTAAAAGACAAACTGGAAAAAATCATTCCCTTTGTTCAAACACAAAACCTAATGTTTTTCCTGATGTTACTAAAATCAATCCCTACCATTCCGTATTGGTATCACAAAAATGATTTTTGCCAGCGATGAAAAACAGCACATGACTCTATAGAACAGCAATTTTCATTTCAAGCACCACACAACCATTTATTTGCCCAGCACACAAATTCCCTTGCTTTTATTGTAAAAGTTGTACTTGATGGCACTGGGCCTTGTCTATATCTAATTCTGCAAACTGTAGTCAAGTTTAAAGGAAAAAAAAAAAATAAATCACAGAGCAAATACCGATTTCTCTGAATTTCACAGAAGAGCAGCAGAGACTCACAATCAGCATGCTCCACACAAACCGGCTAAAAACTGAGAACTGTTTCCCACCTTACTTCAAGACAGGCAGAAAAGATTTCCTGGAAGGAAATTCCTGTTCTCTTCTTCCAGTCAGAAGCACAGCAAGTAGACTAGTTAAGTTACAAAACAGGATGCTTTTTCCTCCTCCTGTGATCATTGTATGCAATTCAAACTGCTCAACACCAGTTTCCTTGCTGTAAGCATTGTCAGGGAAATCAAACAAGATATTCCTCTTCATCCGTCATGAGGCAGAAAGATAACCAAACCTCATGACCACGTGCTTAGTTCTGAACCATGGGAAGGGCTCACCATGGCTTAGTTCTGAGCCATGGTGATGGTGTAGGAGAGTGGGTGCACACACATTTGAACATGCCCAAGCCTTCACCTCCTGGCAAGTCACCAACGAAGTTTCGGTATTGCAGAGGTGGGACCCTCCTGTTGTAGATTATGGCACGGAATAAACCGAACAAAGAGGCAGTGTTGCCGAGTTCACAGAAGGCACAGAGCTGTGATTCACAGCTAATGCTTACAAATGGGAGCAAAATACACAGATCTCAGCAAGAACTACTGCAATCATGACTAATGATGTTTAATACCAAGGAGCAAATAATCTCTGTTTTATCCTGTAGCCCTTCACTGCAAGAAAAGAGAGTTTGCTCAAATCATTCTGTGTACAAATTCTTTAATATTAAGTGGCTGACTTGGCATATGACAAGCTACTGGTATAATAAATGATGATTCAAAAGGCACAGACAGGCTTTGCCACCAGATTCACAAGCAGAGCAAGGTCCCAGCTATCTCAATTACATGACAGCAATTGCATATGTTGGCAATTTTTAAAAATTGTTCAAAGTCGTCCATCTAAAGAAAACACTCAAGATGGACAAATTAAAAGTCTTCAGACTTTTTTTAGACTTGTTGCCTTTCTATTTTCTTCGGTTAACATCACTGTATTTTAAGAGACCCTGACATTCCTAGACAGTTAAGGCATTTGCAGTTTTGCCATAATTTTTACTACAAATTTCACAATATCGGACTATTTACTTACAGCCTGAGCTCTTTGAAATTTCTTGAGACATGTTCTCATTTACAGAAATCATCTAATGCTCATATTGCATAGAAGATCTGGACTACATAACTCATCGTCACTCAAACAAGAAGGCTGATTTATGAGTTTTAAGACCTAACTGTGATTTTTGAACGTGTCAGGTTGGCAGTGGCAGGGACAGAACAGAAACAACAGACCTCTGTGAGCCATTAACAGAATACTGCTCTAGGTGACAGAAAAGATGTTTTTCTAGTGCTCATTTAATTCTACTATATATACTTTAGCTGACAAAAATACTTTAATCTGCTCTCTTACACTTACTCTCTTTTTAACCCCGGTTTTCACCAAGCCTTTAAGACCAAACCAAAATCTTCAATTGTAAAGAATCTCCCACTGCAGGATGGAAGCCTTTTTGAAATAACTACATTTTCTCAGGTGCTAGATCTCCCCAGCCTTTTCCTCATGTGAAATGTTGCTTAAGCAAATCCCTTTAGCCAGCCGGAAGACGCCAAGCCTTGGGAATATATATAAAAGAAAATGCAAATGTTGGTTTGACATCCTTAAACTGCGAAGTGTGTTAAACACACAAACATTGTGCTCATTGTGCTTTCAAAGTCTGCTTCTAATAGAAGACTCTTCTTTCCTGCTGTGTTTTCTCAAGTCTCAAAATGTCTCACACCTTAACTTTTCTATCTACAAAGAACAAGAATTTAGAGGTGAGACACTGCAGGAAGCTACGATGCTTTGTTACGCTGCCACTTGTCTCGTTTTCTCTTCAGTCCCCATCAGCGCTGCCAAACAACAGGTCATTCCTTTACGTGAAATTTTTTGTATTTAAAAATGTAAGGAATTTAACGGATGTTTTATTTTTGGGGACGTTTTGTTTGGTTGGATTTATTTTTTTTTTTTAATTAGGAATGAGAACCAGCACATTCTGAAATTCCCAAGGGAGAGGCACAGTGATGTCAGGGCAACGCAGCCGGACGATGGCCCGGCACACCTGAGTAAGGCAGCCTGCAAGGCCAGCTTCCTCTGAGCCAGGGCATTCACCCCAAATTGCTGCAGAGCCCAGGCAGCCAGACTGGTAGGAAACCAGGCCCTTCTAGTCAGGCCTTCAAAAAACTCTGCTTGTGATTTGTCACACCAGGCTAAACAAATGCTCTCATTTTACTACCTCAGCAAATTCTGGAGGAAAACTATTTATTTTGAGTTTTTCTAACCACCTCAAGTCTCAAGCCTAGTGATGCAAGGTACGAGAGCACAGGAGCCCTAAAAGCTTACAAGAGATAGCAACTTTAAGGCACAAATGGAGTTTATGTAAGCCTGGGTCTAGGCAGCCAAAGCAACATAAGCCAGACCCAGACAGGAGCGGGACCACTTAAGTTAGTAAGGTGCAGAGAATCTACTCCTCCAAATAATCTGCATTCACTTGTCCTTGAGGTAAACACCTGCACCTATCTCTAAATAGTAATGAACCCCATGATGCTTCTTAAACTCACATTCTAATGAAAAGAAAAATGAGTCTTTTAAAACACCCAACTGAAACATTTTCAGGTCTGACTTGGAAAAAAATAATATAATCTGTTGAGATACTTACAGTAAGATTTCCAAACAGGTGGTCTGTATTCATCAGTATCTGAAAGAAAAATGACAAATCTTGATGTTGTGTTGGAAACATTTTAACATAGAAATAACCCAGCAGAAGCACTTGCAGATTTATTAAGATAAATACTGCACCTAGGTTCTAAAATAATTTTTTACTGTCAGAGCATAGAACAACCTGTTAAAAGTTCCCCCTCTTTACTTAAACTGAAAATATGAAAAGGCATTTTCTTTAGCCATCTAGAACAAAAACTATAGAAACACATTAGCAAAACAGCAAATGTACAGATCAGAAGCCAAAATACTGGGGGAGAGGGGAAGGGGAATGTATATTATTTTACTTCATATATATCTATAAGTTCCCTTTTAAATTAAACCAGAACTATTTGTTACTCTCACTTTATACATCGATAAATCAGTTTTCATCCAACTTATTCCCGCCATTAGCTTTTTCCTCTTCTGGATAGAAATTAACAACTAAAATAAAATCAGAGTATGTAAGTACTATGAAATATTTTGAAAAAAGGGAGGGCTTTTTTCATACTGAGTACAAGCTGTACTTGGAAGCAGTCAGCATGTATTAAAAGTGCTATCATATTTCTAATCTCAAATTTTAATTCTCAAATAAAATAAATCCCAGTGTTTTCTAATTTCTCCTGCCCTTATGACTTGCTGACAACTGATCTAACATTTTGAGCTCAGGGCTCTGCTGAAAACTTTGTCTCTGATCCACTATTTTACCACCCTGCCCAGCTTCAGTTCTAATGCTACGAGGTACGGAGGCTTTCTGCAGGATGCTGTGCTTATCTGCCTTGGAGTTGGTGGGAGTTACTCAGTACTCCTTACACCACAGGGTCACAAGTTGAGACAACCACGCAGCCAGCCTTGCTGGTTGCAGCCTCTTCTCACTGCAGCACTCATTTCTGAGCTCTGTTTGCAATTGCTCACTGGGACTACCTGCTGCATCCAACAAGACTCTTTTTTCTAGGTTTTATGATGAGGTTATGGAAAGATCAAGCAATCTGGGAACCTGTTGCTTGAATTTTGGCCTGAGTGAGATCTCCACTTGAGAGTCCTTGAAGCCTCCAAAACTGAGCCTGAAGCTGGGAAAGGATTTTGTTTGGCCTCCCCTTAGAATAAGCAATCTGTATTCTTCAGATACTTGCTTTAGTCCATCTCTCTCACCTAGAGTCATGTCAAAATATCTCTAAATTAGAGCTTAGTGGAATGAGATATTTTCCAGTTTAATTGGCACAGACTTGCCCAGACCCTCCCCAGACCCACCCAGCACAGCCTCTGCCCTGCCTGAGCGATCATTTTGCTCAATTTTTTACCCTGTGTTTTGGTGCTACGCACAAAGAGGGTGCAGTCCTTACGAACTACCTCGAATCTGCACAGAGACCTTGAGCAGTCTGTGCTATACCATGGCAGTGAAAGAAAATCAGTAGCAACAGATGGAGCTGTGGTTATTCATTCCTACTTTGATATCTTTAATTAAGGCAGTGCAAGTCGATTCATTCCAGAAGCATTGTAATGTGATCCTCAGCACTGCAATGTCACATGGAAAAAGGGTAAAACTTGTAAGTAAAAATAATGGGTTTAGTCCCAGAAGACAACTCTCACCCCACTAGATGAAATTTCTTTTGCTATAGTCTGTATTTTGGCAACATACACACCAGTTGAATTTACAAATAAATAATTTAAGTAAAGGACAACACACACTACATTTCTAAAATACGAGCTGACTGTTATGAAAATACAAATATCTTGGCAGTCTAACCTATACTTGCTCACACTCAAGCCATATAATTGTTACAACTAAGGGCAGCATGATTATAAAACTGAAAAGCAACAATATTTGTGCCAAACAAAAAATCCCAAGCCTTGTTTAAGTCAGGCAACAACAACAGTAACTTTCATACAACAAACATTTAACATTCAGAAACTGGAAGGAGTGATTTATGTTATGCAGCTGTGCATAAGGTTTTTGTTAGAAAATCTACCGGTGAGCTTTACTGCCCTTGCAGTGTGAGAATACCCTCCGGCCATCCCACATGAGGTAATGAAAAAACAAAAGGTCATTTCTATTGTGATTAAAAAAAAAAAAAGTTATCTGATATAAAATACTGTAGCAGCAAGTACAGCACAGTAACAACGGTGAAGCAGACTGTAGTGCTTGTTTCTGTGCAAGAATGTTTCTATTGCTAAAACCACTCCACTACACAAAGATAAACCAGAATGAGTATAAGCATCAGACCAGTCTGTTAGTTATCCATTTTTAAAGATTAATTGATGTGGTCCCATTTAACACATCATCAGTATTTCGAAATGCGCTATTAGGAAAAAGGCTTGATTTTCACATAGTTCAGGCTCCCACATACAGCATCTCCAATTAGGCATCCAAAGTACCCAAAAAGCACTTTAAGGCATGATAAAAAACCCACAGAAAATGCTGAACCCAAAATATATTTTCTCACTAACACTGCACCACATTCTAATTAATGCAATAAACTCTATGCTGTCGGTTCTCAGATTTTTCTATAGCTCCCATCAGCACAGTATCTCAGCTCTGCTAAATGTTTCCACGATAAAATAAAATCATTTTCTACAAGCTGTGCATCATGTTTTATCTTAACTGTATTTTCTGCCTTAAGTGAGATGCAATTCAGCTTAAAGCTGCTCTTCTCCAAAGGTCTGAAGCACTACGGAAAACATAAATGCATAAACTGATCCTACGACGCTGATGAGCCTTTTGCCTGAATCCATACTGATATCTAATAATTTTCCAGCCTGAAACAGACAGAAAAGAAACAGCTGAATGCCCAAACCTGTACTTTTAAGCCTCTAAATAGAGCAATCATGGTATAAACATGTATGTATGTGTAAAGAAAAGATTAACTTAAATTGATACATCGCTTGAAATCCCACTGAGACCCAAAGTTATATGTAAGGTAAAAGAGTGGGGGGAAACAATACTCCAGGACACATGAAAATACATTTACACTTCTTTACCCTGTAGAATCAGTTTTTGCTCTTGAGCCAATAGGAAAATCAAACTCATCTTCAAAGCAAGCATCTTACCGTAGACCTGTAAGAGCTGGTGCCTCTAGTTAGGCACGGACCTACATGGGTCTACATTTCTTGAGTACCCTACGTGACAGGTTATCTGTCTCTCAGTTTCTCTAAGGGCATAGCTTTGCCAGCCCATCTCTCTCTCTCCAGTGGTGAAGGACAGAAGCAATTCCTATTTCTTCAACAGTTCTCAGCACCTTCTTGTGGTCATCTCCTTTCCTCCCAAACACACTCTCCTCCTCTCTTTTCCAGCACTGGGCCTTCCCCCAGCCTTAGCAATCTTCATCTGCACACAAAGCTTATCTCCTCATGCCTGAACAATGCTTTGGTTTGCTCCCCACTGCTGTCCTGCTGGGACTCACCTACCCAGCCCACTCTATCTCCTCAGCATCTCATTCTCAAGACGTCTCATCTCTGCTCAAGGCTTCCTTGAAATTGCTTAAATGCAGAGAAAACAGAGGCAGAAAAGCCCAGAACAGCACAATAAGCAGCTGCTAGCAGCAGCCCCTTTACAGGCAGAAATGTCACAGTGGGGCAGGAGCGTTGCTTTCTGGGCCCAGCATGCCCTCCTTTAAGCACACAAACTAAAGAAAAAGGAAACTATGCATCTTGGGAGTGAACCACCTGCAATTAAGAAGTGAAAAGCACAGAGTAATTGTCAGAAATACATGCTTGCACAAAAAAGTGCTTCTGCCAATAGAAAATCATACAGCCATTTAGGAGAAGTTCACATACAGACACAAACACTATGACAGCATCTCAGATTTTTCCATAAACACAAATATGACTAATTGTGACATTACAACATATCATTTCCTTTCATTATTTTCCTTCTTTCTTACCCATTTCCATTTTATCCCTTACATAAATCTGGACAACTGTAGTACTTTCAGAGTGTACATTTTAACTGCAGATATGAAAACTGTTACTATTGCCTCAAACTGTTTAGACTGCTTGTCTCTGTGTATTCCTTTTATAGAAAGAATAAAAATGTTTACCTCTGCTTGAAATGGTTCTTTCTCTCTCCCAACTGAAGATCAGCCAGCTCTAGGGTAGAACAGCAGCAGCTTAACGATGCATGGTAACCCCATAAAGCAACTTAGGACTTATTGTGAGGTTTCCTGCAGAGAATTCAGTTTTTTCTTTTACAGTATGTCCCTCCTTGCAGCATGGTGCTCTGCCACATCATGATGGAGATTAGTTTAACACTGTCTGGGAGGAAATAATCAACTATCTGCTGACACAGCAGCTCTTGCTCCAAACTTTGGTTTTATTTGGCCACATCCCTATTGAACACAGGTGAGACCTCAGGTGGTGAGCCTTATGCAAGAGGCCAGTTCTTAGCCATGCAGACCAAATGTAGACATGATTAGAAGAAATTTCACATTTTCTGAACTGATCCAGGACCAAAGAACGGTCTAAGTCATAAAGATGAAAAGATACAAGAAAGTATAAAACATTCTTCTGTAAGCTATGGCCTAGACACTAACCAGTAAGTGTTAACATGTGTTTTAAGATGCTAATCTTGCTTTGTTTGGCAGTGGCATGTATCAAAATTTAACTCCTGGAGAGATGCAGGATTAGCGGACGTGGCCACTTGCTGACCCATACAACAGACTCCTTTTTGTGCCCAAAAAACAACTTCTAGAAAATTCCTCCTCAGTCTCAAAAATCTTCCTTATTAGCACCTTCTCTATGCCCGAAGGATGCACATAAAAATCACTCAACTTACAGAAATAAAGCCATAATTTATTTGCTGGTGAGATTCTCAAGCCACAAAAACAGCACATTTGAAGAGAAAAATTCAGCTCTGTTTTTCAGAGTGTCAGTGCCAACAGCACTTCAGAAACTAAGTTCAAGCCATCATGAAACATTTTAAGCAGCAGCCAAGCGTACCCTAGCAGTTAGGGCTTTTATGCACTCCAACCAAAATAAAACTCAAACAGCATTAAGGTAATTAAAGGATGAATACAGCCACTGCCCTAGGCAGTGGTAGTAAAACAGATGGGCTACAATACGATGGTTTCAGGGCAAATGCAAGAAGCATTTGCAGCGCTGGAAGCATTTTGTACAAGTCCCCGTGCTCCTGGTGGCTGGAGGAGGGGAAGGTGATGGCAGGTGGTTCCCAGAGAGGGGGCATCAGGGCGGAGGGTGAAGAGAACAGCCAAAATATCCCTATCACGTGTGTACCGGAAGAATCATAGAATCATCTAGGTTGGAAGGGACCAACCATCTAGTCCAACCATCAACCTAACTCCGAAAAAAAAAAAAAAAAAAAAAAGAAATAGGAATAAAAATTACTAAACCATATTCCTAAGGACCATATCTACCCGTCTTTTGAACACCTCCAGGGATGGTGCCTCAACCACTTCCCTGGGCAGCCTATTCCAATGCTTGATAACCCTTTTGGTAAATAAATGTTTCCTAATATCCAATCTAAACCTCCCCTGGCGCAACTTGAGGCCATTTCCCCTTGTCCTATCTCCTGTAACTTGGGAGAAGAGACCTACCCCCGCCTCTCTACAGCCCCCCATCAGGTAGTTATAGAGCGTAATAAGGTCTCCCCTCAGCCTCCTCTTCTCTAGACTGAACAACCCCAGCCCCCTCAGCCTCTCCTCATAAGACTTATTTCAGACCCCTCACCAGCTTCGTTGCCCTTCTTAGGACCCGCTCCAGCACCTCAATGTCTTTTTTGTGGTAAGGGGCCCAAAACTGGACACAGTACTCGAGGTGGGGTCTCATCAGTGCCGGGTACAGGGGGACGATCACTTCTCGGGTCCTACTCACCACACTATTCTTGATACAGGCCAGGATGCTGTTGGCCGCCTTGGCCACCTGGGCACACTGCTGGCTCATGTTCAGCCGACAGTCAACCAACACCCCCAGGTCCTTTTCTGCCAGGCAGCTCTCCAGCCACTCTGCCCCAAGCCTGTAGCGCTGCAGGGGGTTGTTGTGACTAAAGTGCAGGACCCGGTACTTGGCCTTATTGAAACTCATCCTCTTGGTCTCAGCCCATTGATCCAGCCTGTCTAGATCCCTCTGCAAACCCTCTCTACCCTCCAGCAGGTCAACACTGCCACCCAGCTTGGTGTCATCTGCGAACTTACTGAGGGTGCACTCGATCCCCTCATCCAGATCATTGATAACGATGTTAAAGAGAACGGGTCCCAGTACCGAGCCCTGTGGGACACCACTCGTGACCGGCTGCCAACTGGATTCAACTCCATTCACCACCACTCTCTGGGCCCGGGCCTCCCCAGTTTTTTAACACAGCGGAGAGTATTCCCATCTAAGCCATGAGCAGCCAGTTTCTCCAGGAGGATACTGTGGGAGACTGTATCAAAGACCTTGCCAAAGTCAAGGTAAACAACATCCACAGCCTTTCCTTCATCCAGCAAGCGGGTCACTTTGTCATAGAAGGAGATCAGGTTTGCCAAGCAGGGCCTGCCCCTCGAGAACCCGTGCTGGCTGGGCCTGATCACCTGGGCGTCATTCATGCGCTGCATAATGGCATTCAGGATGATCTGTTCCATGGCCTCCCCAGGCACCGAGGTCAGACTGACAGGCCTGTAGTTCCCCAGATCATCCTTCCGACCCTTCTTGGGTCGGATGGGTGTCACATTTGCTAGACGCCAGCCGGTTGGGACCTCCCCAGTTTGCCAGGACTGCTGGTAAATGATGGAGAGTGGCTCCACAAGCACTTCCGCCAGCTCGCTCAGTACCCTCGGGTGAATCCCATCTGGGCCCATAGACTTGTTTGTGTCTAGGTGCTGGAGCAGGTCCCTCACCATTTCCCTTTGGATTACAGGGGTTTCATTCTGCTCCCTGCCCTCATCTGCTTGCTCAGGGGTCTGGGTACTCGGCGGAAGGGCACACAGCAAAGGCCCTTCATCACTCCTAGATGAAACCTTGGGATCCACATTTTTTTTTCCACAAAGCCTCTCTACACCCCTCTGCTATGCTATCAGCAGCTGGTAAGTTAAATGACAATCTGTAATGGGGTGGTGGGCAGAGGCAGAGTCTTGATGCAAAGAGCCAGAAGCACCATACATGGCTACCTGCCTCTCATGGAAAGTCCTGCAGAAACCAACCCACCCCTGCCCTGGCAAGCAGGGTACCACAGACACTGCTGCCAGAGGCTGCTGAGAAGTTCACTTCAGCCAGTGCTCAGTAAACAAGAGAGAAAGCCATGATCAACCTTTCTTGACTTGCATGAAATGTTTTCTTAGGAACAAACACTTCTTCAGCATTTTGGTCCTCCACATGAATATAAAAAGGGAAATGATCCTCTGGCTCAACCTTGTCCTGTCTTTGTCTTTCCATAGCACAGGGGTAACAAATTATTTCTGACTCAAATACCTCACATGGGCTTACACCACCCTTTTATATAGATCACAGGCAACTTTCTGGTATATTCCCTTTCTCTTAAATAAAAACTATTATATTATTGTGTTACCAAAAACATTGGGGTTTAAAAGTGACTGAATAAATAATGTCAATCCAAAAGTAATGTTGCTCTACTAGTCCCTAAAAACAAGGACATTAATGAAAAGAACCTGATCCCACACATGGCCTGGGCTCATGTGGAAAACATGTGGGGTTTCACGACGAGGGAATCACAGAATTTCCTTTGTTTATGGGAAGATCCCTGCAGAGCTGAGAACAGGCAGTGAGCACCACATTTTCTTCCAATTCCCGAATATACTGTATGACACTCAGCAATGATGACTGATACTTCTAGACCGTTATTGAATCTTTGATGCTACTTTAACGTTATTCTTGGCACACAATCTCCTTTGAATTGAAGGGGAAAAAAAAAACACTTTAAAAACTTTTAGACATATCGAGGCTCTTCCTCAGGCAGGCAGACACCATTACATGCTATAAGGCCCTTCAGTGCAAAAGCTTCCAAATAAACCACCATCTTCTCCAGGTAGAGAAGAGACACCAAACAGGCATCCACTTTAACATGCAGGCAGATGTAAGAGCTCAGCACGTGTTCTGGCTGGCTGTTGACAGCTAACCCTCCAGCGGAGGATTCCCCGCTCTGAGCCCCAAGCACAACCCACTCCGGTGGGAAGCTGGAGTGGGGCAGCTGTTTGGTGTTAAACTAAAGCCCAATCTGATCACAGAGGCAAATGGCCCCTAGGTTGAAGGAGGAGCTATCGCCAGCTGACACAGTTTGCCTCCTGCCAGGGGACAGCAAGTCACAGGCAGAGGTTACAAAAACTGGCAATATGATCAGTGGATCATTGCGTGGGGCCTCGTCCCACTAGGTTTAAAGTTGGGCACAGTGGGTCAGCTCTTGAAGGTGGGCCGCCTGACTTAGGACAACCCTCACACAGACTGTGACATTAATGGTTCAGTGTTGGAAAGGTAAGGGGGTGGCCCCTCATCAAAAGCCACAGTCACCATCAGCACTTACCCTGGTGAACGGAAAAGATTCTCCAGCCATCAGGCACTAAAGAAGAAGATCCAGGATGTACATCCTACAGGACACACAGATAGGATTGCCAGAGGGGCCAGAACACCCATGAACGGGAACTCGATCACTGCCAATGTTCTAGTGACTGGAAAGATCCTCCTGCCAATGAGTGCTTATGGAGAAGATCTGGGATAACTACCCTACAGGAACTGGGATGAGGACTGTTGGAGGGGATGGAATATCTAAAAGCAGTAATTCCATGTATTTGTACTAAGAATTGCATGTGGGGAATTATTTGGATTTTTAATAAATTGATGTTGTGGGGGTAAAAGGTGGGATGAATTGGGATCTATAGTGATTCCAATAACATGACACATCACTGGGTGCTACCAACTAGTGGCTATGACCAGGTGGACAGGCCACCTTCGCTGAACCCAGAAAAGTAACGTATATATCATAGAATCATCTGGCCCGGAAGGGACCTTCAAAGGTCATCTAGTCTGACCCCCACACAGTCAGCGGGGACACCCCCAACTAGACCAGGTTGCCCAGGTCCTTGTCAAGTCTCACCGTGAATGTCTTCAGGGAAGGGGCCTCAACCACCTCCCTTGGCAACCTGTTCCAGTGTTCCACCACCCTCATAGTAAAGAACTTATTCCTAATGTCTAAGCTAAATCTGCTCTTTATATATTCTATATATGTGTTCAATAAATAGCTAGTTCAACTGCATCCAACTGTTTCCAGGCCAGCTCTGGAGAAGCTGGCACACAAGAAAGTCACTCCACTGCTAAAGCCATCCATCTACAGGGACATGCCCAAGCCTGTGGGCAGAGGGCACAGTCGCCAGTGACAAGTCTCCTTACCCAAAGTTTTAATCTGTTGCCTTGACCTTTGGCACAAGGTAGCTACATTCCTTAATGCCCATAAAACCCCATGCACCTAGGCAGCTTTATATTTTTAAAATTAAGCTGTATTTGACTTACTTAAGGAAGAAAACAAAAACAGGTGAATGTATTTTCTTCACATTTTGCAAAGGCATTCCTGCTTGGGAGGGGAACAAGAGTACAATACAATCTAAGGGAAAGATACAAACCAGTGAAAACAGGCACCAATGACAAAAACATCCCTTTGGCTGCAGGATGGCACTACATCACACATGCTGTGCCCCAGGAATTTTTTAAGGGGACAAAACTTACTTTTCTCTCCTCTTTCATCCTCACATGGTTTTGCTTATACTACTCCAAACAAGGACAATTAGGTTTCCGATTATTAATGGAGTAAAAATAATTAAGAAAAAGCAAGTGTGAAAAATGCCCCAGAAAACTCCTAGGGCTGCTGCCATTTCTCTGATGTGACCAAGGGGGAAACAAGGAAGCACTCTCAGCAAAAGCAAAGGGGCTTAAAGAAGGGCATGCATAATTGCATGATATATGCAACTGAATAATTGCATCAGTCTCGAGGGTGATGAGAAGAGAAAAAATAGATCACACTACCATCCTGGTTTCCACAAACATCTGATCTGGCAACAATAAATTTTGTGGGAATGCTTCTAATGGGGTTGAATGAGAGACCCACCGAAAACAGCTACAGTTCAATGCCTTTTATTATTAGTAGTAATAGTTTTACTATTACTGCCTCGTTATGAATGATGGGAAAATTTTAATGAGTAATATTTTTCCTATCACAGGCACTGCTGCTGTTAAATGAACTCATCTTCTAAGTGATTAGGCCAGGTTGCAAATGATCTGTTTCTAGATTTTCATTTAACCAAAGCAAGGGAAGCAAATACTCATTTTTTCTCATCTTTGCCAGATAAATAGTGGCATCTGACTACTTGAGTGATGACATAGAAAAATTTTAAAAATCCCTCATGACAAAAAAACCTGAAATTATTTTTTAATTTTAAGCTGGAATTTTCACATGTGCCATGATAATAAGCAAAACACAGTTACTGCCCTCTTTCTTTTAACTTAAAGCTTAATGGAAGGGTGGGAAATACCCATGAAAGCACAGTTAGCTTACCGTTTATAAAAAGTTTTGAAACCTCTAAAATTATTTCTTAGTGTTGCTGCAAGTATAAAAATTTAGACTTCAGAGAGGTAAAAAGATGGCAAGTGCCACCTTGTGGGCATTTAACAAAGACAGAATTTAATGTTGCTTTCTGTTCCAGTAGGGTATCATCACAGCATCTAGACAACAGGCTGCAGCCAATTTTCAGCATTTCTGGGAACACTGTCTTCACTTCCCAAGAAAAGACAGACATGATGGGAACCACCACCTGGCTCTGCAGGTTAGTTGGAAGTACAGCAGCAGTCAGGCCCCCAGCTGTCTGTAACCCTCCAACTTTTCTAGCTATAGGAGCTCTACAAACTCACAGGTATCCTCAAAGGTATTTCCACCAGGAAATGCCTGGTTTACACAGCAAAAACATTCCAACTGAAAATGTTATCAAAATCAAATACCCCTCTCTAATCTGTCTATTTCAAAGAAAAACAGCTTGTCAATTTTTTTTTCTAAACTCACTGTGGCAAAACTGACTGCAGCTGGCTGCAGCTCCCAGTGCTGGATCAATGAGTTAGGCATTTTCCCATCCTCCCTAAAGGTTATTTGAATGGTCTTTTTGCAAACTAATTTGGCAAGTTCAAAATTGTCAGAAATATGCCTTTATGGGATGAATTGCATCTTTTAGATTTGACAGATAATTTGTCCAAGTATCTTCCAGATCAGTACAGTAAAGCCTTGAAGCAATTCAGAGTAACATCAGGTAACACAAGCTTGAATGCTGTAATCAAACTTCCCTGGTTTAAATCCAGAGTGGTTTTCATTGGAGACACTGTTTCGATCATGGTCAGTGAAGTTTGCGTGGAAGCCTGGAGAAATACCTGTTGAGGATATTGCCCTTACACTGCTCTCATTCCAACCATAGCAAAGGATAATGTAGGAGAAAACATTTACCCTTTGACATTTCCTTTCATATTTTTTGTTTCCACAAATCCTTCTTTGTGTCCTATTTTAAAAGTCTGCCTGAACACAGACTGAACTGATTTCCCATCACTTGATTTAATTCTTCCAAAAATTAATAATATCAACAAGGGCGCATCAGTTTTACCGTAACTTCAAGCCAGTGACAACCATTACAGCCACAGCCTCAAGGCATTCACAAAAACATAGTTTTGTCTTGATATCTCTAACAGGGAATATTGATTGGAGCTTTATTACACAAATCTTCTGAGCAGTCACCCTAATAATGAAAAAGAACAATATGATACGGTATAAAAGCGTCTTCTACCTGTACATTAATCCCCTTCCCTGAATAAGAAGTCTGTCTGCTCAAGGTTGAACAGAAGAAACCCTAAAGAAAGGATGAGCTTTCAGGCACTTGTGATATACAACCCCTCCATCCATTGCATAATGCCCTAATTTGCTGAAGGGGGAGGCATGTTTTATCACCATTCTCTTAGCTGCTTTGAATTATTTTTTTTTCCATACACAGCACTGAAATAATGAACATACATTCACTTTACTGCTCTAAAATGCACTTTTAAATAGAGCGTTGGGGTTTTACCAAAAACTAAACCACAACAAAAGACCACAACACTGACCCTGCTCCCCTACCCATTGGTAAAAATCTGCTGAGAACTTGTCCTCCTTTGCATTTTAGACCAAGATAGCTGCTGTGCATTCACGAGCCTCCTGGGGGAAAAACAAAACAAAACCAAACCACCCATTAACAGCCCAGGCAAAAATCAGAGTCACCTGGAGAAAATTAAGAGCAGATCTGATTTCTGACTGCTGTTATAACTGGCCTCAAGACAGATTCACGTGTTCCAAAACACATATCTCTCTGTGTCAGATGGTCTAATAGATGCTGCTGCTTCTCCTTCCCCAAACTCGACCCATTTAAATTCTTAGACCATCAGAGTTATAACAAACCTATTATGATTCTTATTACAAACAGATTTTTCATTTTCTAAAACAGTCATCAATAACACACACCATTGCTCATGCAAAAATATGGCTTGTATTTACATCCCTATTTCCAGAACAGATGCGATACATCAACACTCGTGGTTGGAAGGAAGAGGACAGCCTACCAAGTAAAGTACCCCTGCCTGGAATCATGATCGTTTTTTATAGTGTCGTGAAGGAAACTCCTAAAAAACATTATTGGCAGGGTCAGAGAAAGGGAAATGGACACAATGTGGTGGTGGGATGTCTTTTCTGGAATTGGAATTATGTTTTTACTCCAAAAGTCATTCTCCAGTTGCTATAAGCTTTTCCCCCAATCTGAAAGCTGCGTCATTCCTTACCTTTTCCTGTTCTCATATAAAACAACCAAAAGGCCTCCAATACCACAAAGTAGGAAGCTCCAGGAAGAAAAGCTAAAATCTTCACATCCCTTTTTGGCAATTCCATGGCTCACTATTGAAACTGCAGCCAAAGAACTACGGCAAAAGATATTTACCCACCAGTCTCTCCCTGTTTATAGCATTAAAACCATCTTTTTCAAAACTCTTTTCCTCCTCTGCAAGTTCATCTGCTGCACTAGGCAGGAACCAGTGAAACGAGAGAGCGCGTCTGAGGTCCGGTCCGTGGAGAAGCTGTGCTCCAGGTCCACTCCTGCGCCACCCAGCACATTGTGGGGCTGGAGCAACAGCCAAACAATCATCTTGAAGGTCGTTTAGTGGCTCTGCAAACACTGAGAGGTTTTCTGAATGGGCCTACCATTCGTCCTCAGTTCCCTCTATTTTGGGAGGATGAAAGCAGAGCTCTGCAGGTGGGGGAGCTGGGAACAGGCTGCTGGAAAGAGAGCTAAACACACAGGTTTGTCAAGGCCCAGCAGGAACAGGAGAGCCGGCCGGAAAGCTCGATATGATCGATGCTTGGAGATAACCTCCAAGTCCTTTTCTGGGTAACTCTATACTTTCCCGCCCCCCTTTCAGAAAATGAATTCAGATGGTTTTCTTGCCTGTTTTGAAGTTCTTTCTCCTTTTTTTCCGCTAATTAGAAGAAAGACAAACTGGTCCACAAAAAATAGAAACTTTATCATGGCACCGTGTTTAACAGGAGGTTTTCAACAATTATTAGCTGCATTTCTGGGATACTGATGCATCCTTACTGGAACTGAGACCCTGTGGGAATGTCCACAAGAGAAAAGCAGACTTTGTCCTACAGAACATCACATCTAAACAGAAAATAGGAACAGCTGCTGGCAAGAGCAGCAGAGACTTATGTAACTGAAGTCATCTAACAGATCAGAGATCAGTATCTCTATTCCCAAGTCTTGCCAACCCACTAGTCTCCCAGACAGCGTTGCCTCTCTGGGTAACAGCTTTTTTGGTGTCTTTAGCTGAACTTTGACTTTAAAAAAGGAACCCTATCATGGCAACTGGCATGGAAAAACATACAAACACAAGGAGAGCTGCAGGATGTGACAGATCAAAAATCCAGCTTATAGTTTGAAAATGGTCCTGGTCTACCTATGTGGCTTGAAGGGGCTGCTGGGAGGCAGAGTGCTGCAAGCAATTGTCAGAGATTGTGATGCACAGGATTTTCATACAGAAATAAGGGCAGATGCTAATACAGTTCTGAGATATGGCAAGTCCTGCCTGTGTCTTCCACAGCTCTTCTTATATAGCAATGGGAGAAGTGAGATGCCTTCCAAAAAAGGCAGTTTTTACACTTCTCACAGACCTTTTACAGCTTCTCACAGACCTTTCTAGTAAGTGGAAAAAAATGCCAACAAGCTTAGCAGCTGAGTTAGCCTCTGTGAGCTCTTCCTCAGTCTGCAACTCCTTCATCTCAGAGGCTGCTTGGAGGAAGGTAACTCCCCCTGAGTTACCATCCCAGGAGTGCAGCACACTCTGTCCTGCCCTGGGGCTCACCACGCTTCGGGGTGGCTGTGAAACAGGCTACATTTCACCTCCTGCACATTCTGAACCTGCAGAAGAGCATGTTAGAACAAAACAACCATCTTGCTTTGGTCTGATGCAGTCAGAGGTGCATCGAGGTGGAAAGTATCTTCTTACACAGTACAGTTTCAATAAAAGGTAAGGAGTAAGAGATGTTCCATCAAGTTACTGATAAGCTTGCTGCTGTGCCACTGAGGAGGGGCAGGCAAGGGTGCTGGGAGAGGGGGCTGTGACCACAGCTTGCTTTGACACTACATGGAATCGAGCAGACATGCAGTGCAGCCAGGATCTCCCTAAGAACCACAATAAAGCAACAACACAGCTATATGCACATGAGCTCACTGTTGGAAACACAGTCGTAAGTTTCCTCTCCTTCTCTTGTTTTGTTGTTTTTGGGGTTTTTGTGGTTGGTAATTTTCCTTTACACACTTGCAAATATTTATCTTGTTATACTACAAATGTTATTTCTCAAAAGTACCTGACATAATTCCTTTACCATGTAAATTTTGGCACTGAAATAATATGTAACAAAAGTTTCTGAATGTTTTCTCACCAGGAAGAATAATCACTATTTTATTCTGAAATACTTCCCTGCTTCTATTAAGCCAGTGAAGACTTTTTCAACACTTTCAAGTCCCGTTTATAAATATACACTTTGAAAAATCTGAAAAGGAAATCAGTAAAATTAATTGCTGTGTCAAAACCATGCTTCCTTTATTGGAAGGCTATACCCGTGTGCGCACGTTCAGTCAGTAAGGCAGAGGTAAGGAAGAGCTACATCCTGTTTGGGGGTTTTTTGCTGAGTTGTTTTTTTGGTTGGTTTTTTTCTTTTCTTTAATAAAAAATGATCCAAGATTGCACTGAAGCATTGTGTCCACAATTCATATGGAAACCATAAAGCACAGATGAAAAAGTATGGAAGACTAGCCCTACCAAATAATTATCAGCAACTTTTATAGTCTGCTCTGGATTGCACAAGTATCAGATCCTAATTCAGCACTGAGGAGATTGACTTGCACCCTGCCAACGCGAGAGCAAGGAACAGTTAGAGACTGCCCTAAAGCACTCAGTTTGTTTTTCAGAACTGTATTATTATTCTGTTTTTCACATGCCCGCATTTACTCTCACAAGGAATAATTCCATACTGCCTTCTCCACTGCTGCAGCGGTACTCGAAGACTTTGCTACGTGATGCTGTACTGTACTTGCTGTATAATTTCAGTGGTTGCAATTGTGGCTCTGCTGGCCACTGTAGCATAGCACCATGCAGCGAGCAACAAAACAATTCCAGTATTTAGGAAACAGTGTTTCACCTTTACTTCTGGAGTAGAAATTTTGCACAAGCAAGCTGCCCCAGGACATTCAGTTTCTGATCGAGGTCAGAAACGAAGTCTTTATTTCAGCTTCTTAAATGGCAAGTCTACCTGTAAGCAGCTGCTCTTGCAACAAAGGAAGGATCTGGAGATGGGGAGGAGGAGTGCAGTGGAGAGGGAACCACCAGCTCCCATCAGCACCAGGAACACCCATCCCCAACCACGTGATGCATTCAACAAAGCCAGATCCTGCCACCTGCACCAAAGATGGATGCGACTGTGGGCTTCCTCACAGAGATGACCGAGACCAAAAGCACCGTGAGCACCACAGTCTAGTTTGCAACTTCGACATCCTGCCAGAGGATGCAGTTTTCCTAATGCATTCTCCCAGGGGACTAAGATTTGGTCATATGAAAAACCAGATCACATTAGCAGGTCCTATTAGCATTAAACAAAATTTTAACCAAAAGCCAACCAGCACTGACAGTGTCTCCACAGTACTTACAGCAGAACTGCTAACAAAGTAAAAATAAATTTTGGGACAAATGCATCAAAGTATATAATGGAAATCAGACTCACACAGGAATAAAGAGGATTTTACGAGCACATTTTCCAGTAACTACGAAGAGGATGACCAAATATTTTGAGTGCTGGAAATGTCAAATGTCAGTCAGCTCTTTCATATTCACAGAGGCTGCTGCACACACAGCGAATACTCCCAGCTTCCCAGCTGTGTGTGATCAACCCTCCTCCCCCTGACTAGAACCAGGACATTGACCCACCTCTCAACCGTACAGCTGAACCCTCAGGAACAGCATGGAGAACTGCAGGAACCCTTCCTCATCTCGTGTCTCACCAGCTGAGGATGCCCAGACACCATGCAATTACAAAGTCCTAGCAGTATTGTTAAATGCTTTAGAAGACCAAATATTTCAGTGACTTTAAATGACACTTTTCCTTGTTTCAAGAGACTCAAAAAAGCATGATCTAGAATGTTTTTAATTTTCTGCTGTCGTTTATGAAGACATCCAAGGCAGATACAATCCACCCCACTGAAATCACAACCAAGCCAGTTTATGATTTTACGAGGGAGCAGGAAGAATCACATATTCAGTTAGTAACTACAAAACTCCATTGGGCCAGGTCTTGGGTCTGTTGTGTTTCGTTTCACCTGAAGACACGTTTCTGTAAAACTACGATCTCTGTCCACAAGGTGGAGCAGCTAAATAGCCCAAGATGCAGCTGCTAAGCCTCAAGTTCAAAAGAAGGAAAAAGAACCCTCTAAGAACCCAGGTGTCTGTTGGGCTGCACAGAGCAGTTACCTGTGCCTGCACCCTCAGAGGATCCGGACTGATGTGCTTCTATTTAGCAAAAATAACACAGTCTTCCAAAAGGCTTGTATTAAGTTTATGCTTTGAGTGTACCGATTAAAGTACTGTTTAAGTCATAACTATGATACTGCCGTTGTATGTAAACACATTCTTTTCTTGACAATGAGACATGCTTTCTATCACACTGAAATTTTTTAGTACATCTGAAAAAATAATTAAAAACTCTTGGAGAGAGTTAGGAAGAGAATAAAGTCCCCAAGCCCAACAAGGCAGAAAAGATCAGCCAAGTCTAAAACAAACAGAAGAAAACCCAGATTTACGCCTAAACCACCAGTCCTTAGCTGACGTGAAGTGTGCATCAGCAAAGCTTGGGAACTCCTCCTGAATCCTCAGATCCAGAGTGTGTTTCACTTTAACGCTGTTGGATGAGAGTCTGTGTTACGCAGACTGTCTCTGCTTCCCAGCAGGTCACTGGATACCAAGGAAGAAAGGGATGTCGTTGTTCAATGATGTGCCTGAGCTGATGATATCACAAGAGAATCTCTTTGGAGAAAATTCCAAAACCTCATCTTAACGCATTACTTCTGCACACAATTGGACCTGCCCTCTCCAGCTTCAACAACAATCCTCAAGCCTCTGATTTCTTATGATTCTTATACAATATTCACAATTAATAGAAAACATAATTTTATACCAGCCACTGCATGAAGCACGCTTCCAAGCGCTGAGCTGAGAAGCCACGAGTGACATTTTTTAATCCTCGTTTTTAAGTGTTAGTGTCACTTCTCTGATATTTTGATCAATTGATACCAATTTAGTAGTTAATAGATCCATTTTCTTTTCCCACTTCCTATGCAGGTTTTCCTTTCGATTTTTTCTTGATATTGCATTACCAGCAAAACCTTTTCAAGGTTGCTCTCCTTATTTGCTTCATTAAGTTCTATAAATTAGGTAAGGTTAGCACAGCACCTAGGAGAAAATAATCTTACGATTTTCAGCACTTGGATATTTTCCCTCCCTGAACGGGAGCTGGATGATTAAATTTCTAACATGGTTTCCATTTTTAACAAATCGCCTTCTTGATTTTAAATCTCATTAAAAAAATGCCAAATATTGTACTAATGTCCCTAAACTGTTTTGTCTAATAAGACTATTTGAAGTTCCTGTTGTGACTAGATGTTGAATTGCTTAAATCTCCTTTAAAATTAGCCCACGTCAGTCAGTACTAAATGAAGCCCAAGTATTTTAAGAAAGGGCTAAACACTTCAAGAGCATCTACTGTAACCCAGTTTAAAAGATCACTTTGAGTTCACTGCTCTGCCAGCGAAAAAGATCTAGCATAGACAGTGGAACGTGGGGTGTGTATTCACTTTGAAAACCACTTCAAGAGTTTAAGATGAGCAATGAAGTTCTTTATGCATTTTTTTGGTCCAGAAGCAAATGGGTGCCATTTCTATATCACTCAACTTTTATTTTCCCTGCAAGGACAAAAGCCCTACTACAAATGGACTAATTCCATGAACAAGCTTCCATTACCTACGTCAGTTAAGGAACATATTGAACATCACTTTTTTGGCACAAACTGACCCTTTAGTTAAGGGACTCCACCAGCAAACTTTTACCATCACAGCTAGCCACAAGTTTTAAGCGTAGTTCAGGGCCACATACGAAAATATAGAGGAGAACAAATTGAATTGTGGATGATGTGTTTATCTCCTGTTCTTAGAAGGCTCTGCACATAAGACAAGAAATAAGCACATTAGTTTTGAGTATCCTGCAGAGAATCCACAGGCATTACCTGGTTGTGAGCCATTTTTAAGAGGAACATTTACTTTCCATGTCCCTGTGACTAAGCTAACCAAGCACTCTAAAATTTAAAAGCCTTCCCTAAACAAGCAAAACACTTATATAGAGAACAATGAATTTATTTCATCTCTCTTTAAGACTGTCACATTAGAAAATATGTGCTTGTACCAATATAATAATAGCCAACCTCTTGAAGCAGCCACGAGACAGTAAGTACAGTTTGCATGGAGAACAGTAATCACAGATGCACAGAACTTAAAATAGTAATTTGTTAATCAGCATTTAAAGTATGGAAGAACTTATTTCAAAAGGTTTGCTTCATTCCCGTAGTAGTAAGTAGATTCATAGAAAATCACTTCTGTGCAGTATGACACCAGAGCTCGCAGCTATAGAAAGGAATTCTGTTAAGTAGGCAAATTAATATTTGTGTGCTCTTTCAACAATATATGGACACCTGAAATGAAGGTATAATTGGTTTCTTTGTTCATACCCCTGCTGCCTGTAGCAGTGTATTGCTCGTTTCTTTTCATCTGGTATTTTTCCCTATAAATTTATCTAAAAACTGCCCTTGCTCATGATCTCCTTAAATAACCGTATCTGTCATGCTGACTACAGCTCTGTCTCTAATTCCATTCATCTGCAGCCACTCATCAGAGTGCAAGCACTTCAAAGATTAAAAGAGAATTGCTTCACTTCTCATTTCTTAACTACCAATTTTCAGGAGGGTGAGCTTTCATCCATTCGCAGGCTCTGAGCAAGAAGGCAAGAGCATGAATAACTAATGACAAGTATGTCCATGAAGATCTCTCCTGGCCGTTTTGAAATGTCTTCTTTTGTTCACACAAGAGACTTGATGAGCAAACAAATGAACAGAAAGGGAATTCATAAAACATAAGGACAGCTCATAAGCACTAAAACGTAACATAAAACTATCTTTCTTTCAAAGCATAATGCTGACTTCCTTTAAATACTTCCCGGGACATTCAAAGACACGAGTAAACAGTGGTAGCAATGGGATAACTTAACACTTCCCCTGCTTTTTCCTCTATGTTGTTTGTTATCTTCCCCGAACTTGAGTCATCCAAGTGGAATGACAGCACACACCTCAGCCGTGTCACTGCGAGATCTCACAGCTTAGGGTATTAACAGCTAGGAAGTCTACCCATAGAAACATCACTGATTGCTCTTCCTGTCCCTGCGAAACCGCTACCCCTCGCAGGGATTCAGCAGAGCGGAACCGGTGAGTATCCTTTGCTGCTTCCCCATTAAACCAGGCAAGTGGCTTCAGCCCAGCTCCACGAAGGCTGGGCATGAAGCCACTGGGCTTTGTGCTGAAACAGCAGAGAAGGACATTGGCTTATATGCCATTCCAGCTGCTGCAGCAGGCAGAAAAAAAAATGGTTAGAGAGGAGAAAAGCAGCTACACCTGCAATCACCACAACTTTTTGTATCAGAAGGTGAATCTGCTGTAGGATGAAAACCAGCACTGGACATCTACTAAAGTTCCAGACCTTTGTACGCTCCAGGTGTAAAAATCTGTCCTGAGGACAAAATCATTTTTAAAATCCCTGCCAACTCTTGCTATGCAGTTCATTAATAAGGATATCAAATTCATCACGTATATTATTTGCAACAAACAACAGAATCAGGCAGTGTGTTTTTTTCACTTTTCAAATATATTGATCATTTTCCACTCTTCTGCTGATGTGGTCCTAGTACAAGCTCCGCTTTCCTCTGATAGATCAAACCTGGACTTTAAGTGCTTGGCCACTAGAAAACAGATTCAATATACTGTTGAAACCCTATTTCTACTGGTATCGCAAAACGCCATGTCACATACGGGTGACCACCTATGGTCACAACAGGCCATTTCTGACACAGTAATTTTGTCTAAATATGAATCCTGTTGGGATGACACTTCTGGCTGGAGTAGCCAATGTGATTGATAGGTAACGGAGCTATGCTTTCAGTCAACAACTTCCATGCTCTCTCATCTCCTATTGCTTCCTATTGAGTTCCTCTCCTCTCTCTCATAGTCTTTGGACTACGCACTATAGCCATATATGCACTTTGGACTATATGCACTATAGCCATAAAACGGTATCAAGAGCATGGAGAAAGCATGTTATGACATTTCCCATTCCTCTCCTCTTTCTTGCTGTGCTCTCACACATACACACACGTTAATTGGAAGGGACTCAGCAAACTTGGTGGACTTTCCTCCCCAAGCCGACATGGCAATTTATCTCCAGTTTTGCACGCTTTGTAGCACATCCTATTAGAAGCTGCCCTGGAATGTGTGAAATTTGGTTCAGTGTGATATACCATTATGGGTTAGAAAAAAAAAAATGCAATATTGAGCCTAGAATTTATGTGAATGAGCAGAACAAAAGCAAGCATCTCCCTCAGTGCCTGTTTGCTGAGGACAGTTTTACTAGTATAAAATAGGTGTGAATTTAAAAGAGTGCAATTATAGCTGCTTAATCCCTCAAAACAGATACATTAATTCAAGCACATTTATTCTGCCTTTCCCCCCAGATTTGCTGATGTTGCTTTGGTAGGGGCTTACACTGAAATAAATTAAAAAATACTCTTTTGTGAGTTATATTTTCAATGAGTTACTATGGGTCAATAGCTGGTACAGTAACTGAAAACGTGACTATCCACAGGCAACCAAAAAACAAGATAATGGCTGAATAATATTCTTGAAGTTCAAAGCAAACACGTTGTGGTCTGTCTTTGTTATATGCTAAGAGACAAAGTGTGGCAAGCTACTTCAGAGGTAGCATGTTGCTGTGTGTCCTCTGAGCTAAGGTGTGCTAACTCAACCGTAAGTTAGTAACAACCTCATCTGCAAACATACTGCATATTTTCTGCATTTCCCCGTCTCCCACTCACACTCTCGCATTCATAGTTTAAGACGTAAATATTTACATTTATGAAAGGCACCACATTCATTTGTTGACACACATTAGCCTTATATGTTGCATTGTTTTATCATCACTTTGTGGTTTCTTAAAAGGGTGAAATCTCGAGGCTTTACCCTTGGCAAGATATTATTTAAAACCTACACACAGCAGCGTAGCCCACTCTATCTTCTCTTTGCTCATTATCTTCTACATATATCAATGTCATTTACTCTAACAACAGACGTGACAGCCCACAAAAACACCTAATTCAATTTACTTTGTAATGCAAATTTATATTAATAGAAAAACGACATTAAGTTGATAGAATACATGTGAATTAAAAAAAGAATCATGTAAACTTAGGAATACCACTTTATTTAAAAACTGAAATTAAAATATTCTTAATGTTTGCAGCCAAAGATTGTAACAACACATTAACTACCCACCATGGAAAAAGCGTGTGTTTTCAAGAGCCTAAAAGTTTCCCTAGTTGTAGGACAACTACAGTATTTACCTTGAGTGTCTGTGTAACAACCTACACCTGTTTTTTAACAAGCTGAAGTTACAATGATAGAACTGGCTATTTTACAAAGCCAATCTACCATCTAGCGCTCTCTAAATTCACTTGTGCTTCTAAATTCAAGAGCTTAACACCCGCCCTGCAACTGGTAACAGACAGGGCCCCTGTACCTGCCCAGATTCCTCCAGAAATCCAGGGGCTCACATGAACCGAGTAGGAAGATGAGACCTATAACAACAGAGACCGTTTGCTCCACTTGAACTGTGATTTACAACCTTTTGCATCCTGAAAAACTCAGGCAGGAAATATAAATTTAAGTGACAGCGCTGTAGCTAAATCCAATACCACATAGATTTTATCTACAGAGAACTGTTTTGCAACATGTGCTAAACTTGTTTTTCGACAGGACTTAATATGCCACAATAATATAACAAGTGTCAAATTTTATGAAAACCCTTAAGACAGTTCTCAGTCTTTTAGGAAATTGTACCAGCCCAGGAACCACAAGATGAATGAAAGCAAATTATTTGTTTACACAGGAAGTAAAATCCACAGTCTAAACACAACAAACAGTCTTCACATCATCACTTAAACTTATTCACTAGAAATCACTCCGGGTGCACAAGCTTCTTAGGAGAAAGAGTATCCTGATTATCCTGTTAATTCTGTACTGCTGTTAGTCACACCAATTTCTGTTTTCCTTTGCTTTGCTGCATTTACCTAATGATGCTTGAAGCAGTTTATAGCGCTTTTTTTTAATTATTATTTTTTATCCCCGCTGTAAAATTAAGCATATTAAAGTATAAGCAAGCTTAATAACCTCACTTAAGGGAGCCCACATGTTCAACAGTTAAAACTACAGTTTTCACACGCCGGTTCCCACTGCGCTGTCTCCGGCTGTGAAACCGACGCTCGCAGCCTCCTCAAACCCTCCTTCCCGGGCTCGGCACCACCGCACACCATCACAGGACCGCATCTCACCGCCGCGGGCGACCAAAGCCCCCCCTACCCCGGCGCTCCCGGGAGAGCGGGGGTCCCTCCCCAGCCAGCCCACGGCTCGCCCGCGCCGCTCCTCAGGCGACCGTGGAGGGGGTCGGGGGGGTGTCTTGCCGAGGCACCGTAACTTTTATTCGCCGATCGCTCCCCGCAGCCCGACCCCCACCGGGTGCTCGCCCACGGCGGCGCCTCATTCACCCCGCGCCGGGCCCCGGCCCTGCGGGCAGCCCCTC
>JAHREE010000444.1:6029110-6093443 GCA_033628505.1 Tringa tobata
CCCCACAACATTTTATCCCAGTGTGATCTTTTCCTCCATTTTATTCCTTCCCAATTGAATTCTAGCACAACGGACCTGATTTCACAAAACATTTTCATTTTGCACATATAAAGTGCAGAAGCTCATTGAGCAGCTGGACTACTGAGAAATAATATTTAAATTGCAAAGCTAAAAGAAGTTTAAAAATAGATGAAAAATGGTTTGGAAAAAAAGCAGCACAAAAAAATCTGCCTACGTGATTTGAACTTTGTGTGCATGGAGTGTTTTGCTTTGCTTTTTGGAAATAAGTTGGATCTTCATACAGATTTTTTTTCCTTACATTTCCTGGAATTAAATCCCAACCTTTCACTCCAACTTCCTTCAATTAAATAGCCAGTTTTTACTTCTCCACTACTCCAAAGTCTTTGTTGCTATCTACTGAACTGCATGTTTACATTAGAAATGTTTTCCTGTCCAGAGAAAGTAATGCTATTTTTCATAATGGGCATTATCAATACTAGAGTTGGTAAGATCAGTCTGAGTAATTTGATTAGTTATTTCAATTGTCTAATGATGCCTTTGATATTAATGCAGTTATGGCTGAAACCTAGGGAAGTGTTTTGGCCATTTCACAGTTAGGTACTAGAATCGTATTTCACCGTGCCAGGAAGAGTTCTGCAGCTGATCTGAGTTTTCAAAACAAATTGAGCTCAGTCATTATTTCTAATTAGATTATGTGCTTGGTCTGGGAGGATGTTTTAACCCGTGCTCCAGTGCCTGCAGAGAACAGCAGCACCTTTTGGAAGGACTTCACTGGCAGGCTTGTACCCAGAGCTCTTGAGGTGCCCCCACAGGTGTTGGCACAGAAACCTGCTGGGGGTGGCAAGGAGAGTGGCCGTACGTGGCAGGTACCATCTTACCCCATGGCAAGGCTGGCTTTTACAGAGGCTGGCAGCCTCCACATAGCAGGAAGAAATCAAAAGTGCAAATCAGGAAAAAAATTAGCCCGGAGTTCACTAGGCGAAGGTCCCGTCCCCCACACCCTGCTTTTTGAATGGACCTAAAATCCTCGCAAGCACTTTCTGTTTAACAACATCATTATCTTAAAATTACATAATGCCTTATCAGGCCAGCACATCTCAGCGCACCGGCAATAACAATGATTTAACTACGACTCTGGGAATTTCGTTAGAAGAGAGCTGGAGCTTTCTGAGCACTAACCCTCCATCGTCTTGCGCAGGGGCGAGGGGAGGAAAGACGGATGCTCCAGAGCAACCAGCACAAAGCCCTGTTGGGCCAGAGGGGCTGTTCCTTCGGAGAGACCCCAGCTCCTGTGTTTGCTCTTTTGCAGGGGAGAGCGTAAGAGGATCCTGTTCTGCACAACCAAGGTAGTCTGCCATTGATTTAAATGGCAGGAAGGGAGAGCTTGGTGACTTGTTCCCCTGGCTCTTTAGCCTTTGAAAAGCCTTCCTTTAAAACATTGGTTTGTTAGCATCACATTCTGTAGAAAAAGAATTATAGCACCTGGTAGGTGAACTTTAAAAGTCTCCAGAAGATGCATATATACACACACACAACATGCAATTTTTTGGCCTGCTTATTGTCCTTCAGTTAGTTTCTTGCCTCATCTCCCAAACCTCAAGGCTCTATAAATTCTGCAGCCATTTATTGCTGCTTCATTCTTTATGTAAAATTTCAATACTGGGATTTAGTGTTGGTTTCCAGTGTTTAGGATTGGGGGGTTTTGCCTCTCTCCTTTTGCCCCCTTGCTCTGGGTGCTGAGCACTGTGGGAGCGGTGGCCCATTTTCCACACTGGCCTTTCTTTGATCCATCACCTTGTCTGAGGGTCTGGTACAAAATTGCTTCTAATTACCTGACATTTATTCTTGGAATCTTAACTAATTCACTAATCATATAGTGATAAATGAGACTTTAAAATTAATCACTGACATTTTTAATGATTTATACACAACTGTAAAAAAAAGGTTCCCAGCTAGTAAATACAATGTTGTGTGAAGGAAAAAAAAAAAACCCACATAAATTAAAACTGTCCTGTATTAATGGGAAACAGTAAAACCGAAGACACGGTGAGCTGTTACCTGATAAATAGGGGTAGCATCTTATCACAGTTAGTGTCTTCCTGCAACAGACCTCCTTGACAGCAGGAAAACAGCATCGTAGAAGCCTTGTCACGTGCAGAATTTAATTTAGTTTGTAATGCGTAATTGCTGGGAGTTTGTGGGGTGGGCAGGGGGGATGTGGGGGTGGCCAAGGGCTGCCTGACTGAACAGATTCAGAGCTCATGCTCTTTGCAATGGAACATTTACTCCTTGGAAAACGGGAAGGCAGATTTCTACTACTTGTTCAGCAAGATAAATTCAATTGTTTTATATAATTTAAAAGTCATCAATAAAAAGTTTAAAGACTGACTAGTTACAATTAATACTTACATAGATGACAGCTCTTTGAACATAACATCAAGCCTCTCACCAAACCCAGAATTGTCATTGCACATTACCAGCATTTTGGATAATCTTTCTCCCTTTGATGAGGGAACTGGCATTTAAGGTTATCTTCTGGATGCTGTTGTTCATTATTAATGGCAAAATCATTCAAACACAATATTACCCAACAGTGTACAGGCATAGACGGAGACAGAATCCCTGCATCAAGTACAGCAACTATGAGCAACCTTTGTAAACCAGACATAATCAGTGTTTTACTGGGATCTCTGCTAGTCTGTAGATTGTGGTGATAATTTTTTTTTTTTCTTTTATCTACAGGGTACAGACGAGCAAAGTAACAGTACTAGGAGGAACTCGCGTGTTGAATTTGATGACCACTGCCAAAGAACGTGAGATACGTGTTACATATCCACCTTACCTTCTGTTTTAAATCACAACTGCTGCATTATAAATTCACATTTGGCATCCTATCCCGATCACAGGAATTGCACTATATCCCATAACAACTTAGAGCAGTTTAATGCACAGTAGGTGATGTGCATCAGTGGAATGAAAATGGGCTTAACGTACCTGGTTTTGGCTCTCTGGGTCATGAAAAAAATGTTTAACAAACAGGTGACATGACAACCTTTAGAGCTAGGGTTTTTTTCTGTTTACACTAGAAGTGAATGACACAAGATCTAAAGGGAAGCAGCACAGGAGCACAATCTTAATTTTAAAACCAAACTAAAACTGTTTGCTTAGCATCTAAACAATTTGCTGTGTTTAGACTGATCTTATGAGACATCGTACCATTTTTGAATGAAACTGCATCAAAGGAAAAAAGCTCCCTCTTAACCTACGTTTCCTGAACAAAGTCCTTTCTAACTAATTCTTAAGGACTTTTACATTATGGCTCCCACTTTTTTTGGTTTCCAAGATGTGCATAAACGTGATGAGAATTATGTAATGAACAGGTACTGTGGATAGGAAATAGTAGATGCTATCTGTATGTCTTGGCAAAATCGTATGGTCTTAAATCTTTGAAGTAATTTCCATTAAAAAGAAAACCTGCACCTAAACTACTCTTCCTAGCCAGTTTTTCCTGTGCAACAGAGAAAACCAGCAGCACTTTCCAAGAATGTCTACCTCTGCATCCCCCCAGTAACACGTCTGCTCTAATACTGCTGGCGTAAGTAGGCTGGAGAACAGAAAATGCTGGGCTCAGTGCATCTGAAGTACACTTTCTTTTGCTCTGAATTAGGTGACTGCTTTCGGGTTCTCCAACAGGCATCCTGCCCTGTCTTTCATGTCAAGAACTTCCTCAGTTCCAATTTTCTTCCAAGCTTTCACCTTTATCTTATTATTTATTTAAATAATAAGACACAAACTTCTCTAATTCTTTCAAACAAATTTACAGGTACTTCCAGCAATACAAATATGTCAAGGAAGGACTGGTCTTCTTGTCTCCCACGCATCTGAGGACAGAGGCTGGAAAAGGATTAGAAAATTGTGTGCTATATAGAAAGGGAAAATCCAGAGCTACCCAAATCTCTTTTATAATCACTGTCCCACAGATTTTTAGATTTGACCAAAACTAAGTGAGCTGTATCTTCTGTTGGGGCGTGAGCTCCAGCACACAAGCAAGGTGCTGGTGACCCTAATGCTTACCGTGGATCATGGTCGCTCAGCGTGTTGGGGTTTATCCTGGCACTCAGAGCTTTCCTCTCACAACGGGTTCCAGGTGATGTTTACAGCAAGCAATATCAAAACAGGCGAGTGACCAAACTATTTATGACTGCAAAGGGGCATTTTTATTTGCAGCTGGTCTGAATCTACTCTACACCAAACTTTTTATGAGCTTTCTTGTTGCTCTTGTGCACACTTACTAACATATCCCATCAGCACAGACTTCTAATGCGAGATCAATTATTAATAAAATTATTCAAATACTAGGAAATTTCAAAATTGCTTACACTTTTGCTCAGATGTAAGAGCTACATACTCTAAGTTACTTTTTTTTTTTTTTTGAGAGTCCTGCATATGAAACACAATATGTTTTTGATTGCTTGTTTTATTAAGTGAAATGAACAGGCTAATTAAAGAAATTCCAGGAAGTTTCTGCTTTCTGTCTCCTAGGGACAAGCCTCAAGTGTCAAAGGAGATAATACTGATGGCTATAAAACACCCAAGTGTGTTTATACTGGCTGTAAAATGCAGCTTATAGTTTCCATTTAACTTTCATAATATTTTCTTTTTACACCATGCTTAGAAATACATATTAAGGCATTAGTTGAAGTAGTGCTTGTATATATTTGAAAAAAAAAAAAAAAAGTAATTGCAAGTTGAAAAACAGAAGGCAAGCCATTGGCAAAATAGTCTTAGGAATAAAATGTAGAATATAATTTTATCTATAAACACTAAAAACTAAGAACAAGCTAGCCATCCAAAAAAAAAAATATCTGCATGATAATTCTAGTCCTGACTTTCAAAACCTCTTTAACCCTGAGCAGAGTATCTCTTACTTTAAGCCACCAGCTATGCCACGGAATTGGCGGTGGTTCTTCATGCAATCGAGTCTTCTAGATCCATCTCTAGATCCACTGGATCCACCTTTAGATCGACTCGGATGGCTTTGAAGAATTGCTAGAGAAATTAAACCTTCTCATAAGCAACCCAAACCTGCAATCCTGAAATGTTATATAGAACCTCCACAAAAGAGTCTTTTTTTTTTTTTTTGGTGCTAGTTTTTCTTTAATTTGCAGGTTTTATTCCCAATAATAGCTGAAAAGTTCTGTTTACTCTTTAATTGCTTTAAGAGAACATTCTTAAGGTGCACGTACTTAGTGCAACTACTGAATTTTCTAATACCAGAGCCCTCAAATTGATTTCTATATTCCTTGAGAATCCAATGTATGTGTTACTTGAAGCCATTCAATAATTTAAAAAAGGGTATTTTGAATGAGGGCATTAGTTATCTCATGCAACTTACTTCTCAGGCAGAGTTAGATCTTCTAGGATACTTAGGGTTCTTTGAAAGAATGGCCAAGTTTTAGACCAAATGAAACATTTAAAGGTATTTCGAAGCTCAATAATGTGCTTTATAGCACAAGGGTGTATGGGTCCTGGTAAGACAAACTGCATCAAATTTGAAGTGGAATTTTATGTGATAGTTTAGAAGATGGACTATATGAATCAGGGAACTTTGGAAATGTTCTGAGAATTTCCTGCTGTATAAACATACGCAATCTAGTTATCATGTGCCTTTGTAGAATGAATTTTAATGGCCAGAAGGCGCTTTTATGTCCAAGTCTCAAAGTGTTGAGCAGAAGCAGTGGATAACTCATTTGCAGTTCAACAAATTTCTAAGAGAGGTGTGTTTTCTTCCACCAAGAAGACTTTAGAAAGACAATATAAAATCTGCCAAACCAAGCAAAGAAGCTCATGCACTGGTGCTGTCTTTCGGCTCCACTGCGCTTATCCCAGCTAATGCTGCAAGCAGGCAGGTAACAAGAGCACAAAAAGCAGCATGGAATAATGTTGGAAATATCTTTCTAGACCAGCATTAGCTCTTCAGGGTTGCAGAGAAATGACATTAACCAAAGCAGCTTCAAAGAGCTGAAGGAGATTAAAGTTTTTCCTCTTAATGATTCTAAAGTGTTACTGAAGGGATCAATAGCTTTTCCTGTTAAACAAGCTGTTTAAATCAAGTATTCCTGGAGAGGAGATAAACCAATCCTGGAAGTAATAGTGGGATTTAATTAGGATTTGAGGTTTTCACTATTCATTAATTGATCTGCCAGTCGCACAATAGTTTTAGTGAACTACAAATTTACAACAATAAGACTCCCTATGAAAGGACAAAATTATCTGAGCCCTTTTATTGGTGCCAAAAGGCATAATTTATTATGCGGTCCCCACAGAGATAAATTTCTCCTTTCTATACCTGATGTCACTGTTTTTTCTCAGGGAGAAGGGGAGAGGGAAGGGAGAAAAAAGTGTTATTTCCTTTCTTTAATAATAAAATGACTATGTCCCATGGCTGTGCACATTTTGCTTATTGTTAACCAAGACACGTGGAAAGCTCCTCAACAAAGCAAAACTAAATTAGCAGATATCCAGGTCCTAAATTGACAATGCCAGAGACAATTACTAAGACTTGGTGACTTTTCAGCTGTGCATGCAGTAGTTTCATTTTAAACAAAATCAGAGATCAGAACACTGATCTTGCAATCTGACTTGCATATCACTGCACCAGCCTCAGATCCAGAATTCAGCCTCACATATTCAATTGTAAACTCACATGATCCCTGATCAAACAGATATATAGGAAACTAATTCCTCATTTAGCCCTTCCAAAATTCAGTTCCTAGTGGTTTTCTACACGCAGAAGAGGTGATACCAATGCTTTCAGCCTGTGTAAATGCAATGACTTTATCTACAGCAACAAGTCACCGATAAGGGGAGCAGCTTCCAAAGAGGTTTCTTTTTTTTTTTCTGCTTCAACTCCAGTAAGTCAAAGAAGTTATGTGTTGAAAAGATGCAACCAAGCAAAGCTCTTGGGCAAACACCATACAGTAGTGCCTGAGCAGGGGCACCCAGGCCCTCACCGTTTCGGTGGGGGTTGCAGCAAAGTTTCAACGGCCAATTTGCTGCTTCTTCTTAGAAAACAGCTTCTTTGGGGCACCAGGGGAAAACTGCTCTCCTTTCTGCTCCCAGATGGACATATTTTTAAGAAGAATGTGTTTTAAACTTTGTCCTGTGTTTTAAGGGAACACAGGACAAAGAAATCCAATTAGTTTGTTCTCTGAGAGTGTCAAAATCAAAAGCATTAATCCAGATTATCATGTTATACAGCATTAAAATTAATTTCCTTGTTGTAGCATATAATCATTACTCATATAAAGGCATTAAAAGTAACATTACCTGTGCTCTGTCCAGCTCTTTGAAGGAATGAAAATCATTGTGTAGGCACTATATGCTGATTCACTTCTATTTGTATTTAGTTTTGTAGCTTCAGAAAACATACAAGCAAAGTTCAGATGGATCATTACTGATCAAATTGTTTTCACTATTCTTTCCCCTGTATTTCAAGGTTTGATTGGTAGAACACTCACTCTTAAGATTTCTTTACTTTTCCTGTGTGTTCAACGTTACACTTTCCTTCTGCCTGTGAAGATCCGTATCCTCTTCAACGCGTCCTGCTGCTCTGAAAACTTGCGAGGCAGGTGCAGCCACAACACCTGCGAGGCCACAGCTGGTTCTCAGAGAAAGGCACTATTCTAGCATTATTTAAGAAATTTCCCAGATCTAGGGTGTTCCTCATCAATATCTAGGTAGGACAAACAAGACAGATTTCTTAACACTTTTTAGGCTGCATTTGCCAGCACTCCACAAACTCTCCCTATTCTGCCTACCTAAATGTGCTTCCACTGCAGTTTACTCCCACCTAAACCGGTGCTGCTCTAATCCTGTTTCTGCTCCCTCCTCTTCCTCTGCACCTGCACTGGCCATTGCCCGATGGCGTGGCCTGGGGAGGTGACCAGCAGCCTCCCAGAGGGATGGACGAGGGCTCAAATGCTGGTGCTGGCATCCCAGCAAGAGCAATGAGCCCACAGCAGCGTCCCCTCCAGGGATGCTCTTGGGGAGCTGTGCTGTGAGTGCCCAGTTAATCACACACTTTAGTCTGCTGCAGTTTGCTTCAAATACCATGCAAAACAAGAATCAAAATGAAGCATTTCTTTATCCATCCACAGATGTCTTCACAGCCCATCAAACCGCTGTCGTGCCATCTTCATTGACTTCTGCAATAACAAGGACAGATTAGATTTCTGCAGAATAACCTGTCAGAGACCCTCGGTCTAATTACAGCCCTGGCGACCGCTGTGGCGAGCATCTTGCAGTGGAACAGGGTAATGTGGACCAGTAGATGGAGAAATTCAGATAGCGCACGAAGAAAGCAGACCCATAAACAACAGCAGCAAAGTCCCTTTCACAAGGGTAAAATGGTGCAAAACCATAGAAAGATGAAACACTGCAGAGATGTTCTCTAGCAGCCAGTTCGTGGCACTTACATTTCCAGGATTTTAGGGCACCTTTTTTTTTTTGTTTAGAGTTTATATTCTTCTCTAAGGAGTCGAGGAGGCAAATTGTGCTATGAAGAGGCTTGTACCATTCCCTGGTAGTTCATCAGAAGGGCAGAGGGAATGGTTTCCCCTTATCTCCTTGAAGAACGATGAACCGGAGTGAAAAGCCTGCTGGCACAAGACAGACAGATGAACAAGTCAGTGGAGCAGAGGTAGCTTCTCTTCATGCAGCATGAACCAAATTAACATTTTTGTATCTTATTATCAAGTAACAGTAAAGGTGCAGCCCGCCAACTCTGTTTGACTGTTTATTCAGCCCTTAGCAGGGGAAAACTCGGCTGCTTGCCCCAGGTGGGCATCGGAGGAAGGGAGGGAGCTCTCAAGAAGCTGGGCAGCATGGCATCCCAGCCACTACAGGCCTGGAGAAGCTCTCTTTCCCCAACTTCTCTCTCTCCTTCTCTCAGGAACTTAATGTTCTGTAAAACATAGAGTATCAGGAAAAAAAAACCAAAAACTTCATCAATAAAAAAAAAAAAAGTACTTTCTCCAAATAATCAGCAGTTACCACTAGATGGCATTTTGCTCCTGAGAAATTTGGAACTCCCAGGTTTCGAATTACTTGTTACAGACAGCAGGAAACAGTAGGAAATGGAATTACTTACCTCATTCGGTTAATAATTTATTATCCATTGTCTTGTATAAGCAAGACATCACTAACATAAGACGCTTGCAAATTTTAAGTCTCCTTTATTTAACTATAGCTTATGACTCTTTAGCCCTCTGCTCAGTAGGTAGGGGTTTAAGCTGTAGTCAGCACTTACCAAAAATCTTTCCACGTTTTTAAATGAAAAACAAATGTAGGCCAGTTCAGACTTTGAGCGTGCCATGGAAACCTGCCAGAAATGCCTTGCTCCAGTAACTGTACGTAGTATTTCCTGTGTTATTTTTGGATAAACCCTTAATACAGTTTGCAGTGCAAAAAATAATCCCTGTTCAGGAACAGAGCAGTTACAACTTGATTATTATGAAAAAATAATTTCATAATATTCACTTGTTAATATTATACTTTGCACCAGTTCATTTTAAGTTCAGCTTGTACAAGCTGTGATATACAAGATGGCATTTCCATTCTTAATCTTTGCAGGGTACAATGCAGAGTTCCCAAAGGTGCAACGAAGTTCTACTGGGCTCATCCTGGGGTGACGTGCAGGTAGCTTGTTTAACATCCATAAGCCTCTCAGTGTCAGATTAAAACTAAACAAGAGGATTTCCCTTACTCTGCAGCAAAATAGGAGACTGAGAAGTGAATTATTAACTTTTTCCTTAAAAAAAAACAAAACAGAGTTGAGTTAACTCTTACTTACAGAAAGTCAAAACACCTTCAACAGATGAGATGTACTTAATTTAATTTTGCATGTTAGAAGAAAAAAAATTGCGGGATCATGCTGCACAGAAAGCCTGTGCATCACTCAGGCTTGCTTTGACTAAATTACATTCACTGACAGAAGCACTGATGGTGATTAACAGCTGGCTAAATCAGGTCCTGATCTCATACATGCTTGGGAAAGCCTCATTATAGAAGGAATCTAGCTTCACCAGGGTAAAATTAATCTTCACCTCTTCATAAAACACCCATAAGTTTCTTTGAAATTGTCATTGTAGGAAAGTTGCTTTGGTTTAAATCAAATATTTTTAAAAATGACGTACTGCAAAATTTTAAGCAGGTTTGTATTGGTTTAGTAGCTATACACAGGCACTTTTGTTTTTTATAAATTTAGCTTAGTAATATTCTCCAGCAACATGAGCAGGACTGAAATAAATCAATGGACGTAGCAAACAAAACTTTACAGTCTCTTAAAGTTTGTGTTTATCACAACCTAACTCTGCCAAAGTGGTGTCCTTTTCTAGGTAGACAAGCCCCGTGGGATTTTATGCACCCTAAGGAACACATCTGGGCACCCGGCATATTCTGAAGAGCAGTTACATTAAGTGTGGGGTGTGTGCCCTTCTATCATAGGTGAAAACAACAACAAAATCTAAACTAGACGTAAAATTACAAGGGCAGGTAAAGATCATGCATTTCTTTCCCGAAACAAAAAGACTTTGCCGGACCTTTGGAACAAGGCAAAGGCCAGAGTTTATAGCAAACTGGTACTTACACTTTAAAGAGACCGCAGAAGGGGAGCATCCAAGTCAGTATAACGTGTCTCCATCCCAAGGAAGCCCATGTGTGGTGCTGTGCCATATTAGGAGAAAGTGACAGATACGACTCTGTTGACAACTCAGAAAGAGCATCAGTTGTGTCGTAGCTGGAAACAGAGCTCCAAAAGATCTATAGCCAGCAACCTTCTGACACAGCATTAAAGAGAGTCCTGCATAATTAATAGAAGAAAAAACATTAGGTCCTATTAGAATAGGAGCTTTAAAATGTTTGGGTAAACCATTAGAGACAGCATATAAAAAAATCTTTTATATATTCATATACATGTGAAAGTCCTAAACTGTAAACTTACTAGCTTGAGATTCATTAAATATTCAACAAATGATCGAGTGTCCAAAATATTCCTATCACCCAGTGAAATATACAGCCTCTGTTTGGCATTTACAAGGATTATCTATTTTTTCAGCAAAAATCATTAGCCCTTTAAAGCAAATTCTGCTGAAAGGGAGGACAGAAAACAAGAAAACTGAAATATTAGCCTTTTACTTGTTTTGAAATCATAACCGTGCTGACTATAAAGTTTGTTGCTACTTTATAGAGAACTGAAATGACTTTACTGTACATTGTATCGCCTTTAAGAGTATCTTTCTCAACACGCAGTCACGAATAACAGGATGTTTATACTACTTACCTCAAGTGAGAGCAAAACATTTTTAACATCGCTGTAAACATTTGGAAGAAATAGATCATCACAGAATGTGTCTTTGTGTCAGAGAAAAGGGCTGGCATAGCTGAGATGCAAAAGACAGCACCCTCCTGTTCAGAGGGAATAGCGGGCAAATAGCACGGGCTTTCTTTTCCTCTCCATTTCATTTTCTCAATTTATTCAGAAAGGCAATTTATTTTGTCTGTTGCTAAAGCAGAGGGTCGTTGTCTCTTTACTTGTCTCCCTTTTCCCCTGATTAGGATCCTAGATGTAGGACGTGGATGTAATTTCCCATTTTATTTTTAAACAGAAACAAATTAGCAGGCTTTTTGAAGTCATTCAGTTTCTCAAATGCATCAGTCTGGTGATTTATCAAGGACAGTATTTTTGCCTTCTAATGGTTTTGACCAAGTGATTCAGCTAAAGGGAGGGAAATACTATTTATGTACCACGCCAATACTGGCTTGCAGTGAAACCAGAGTAGGGACTTAACAGGCAGTGGAAAAAAAAAATAAAATAGACCTTAATTTTTGTCTTACAGGTAGCTAAACACACCCATCAGGCTCGTTGCAGTTCAATCCATCCGGGGACAGGGTGCATTAAAAGGAACTGTAATAGCTCATGTTTGTACTTTGATGTATTATGCTCGCCCGAGGCGAGAGTGATGTGAGGAAAACCTGGTTACCTGTAATTCCCTTCCTCGGGGGTCTCTGCGTGACGGCGCGCTCATTCCTGAAGCTCATCTCCTCAGCCTCCACTGGCAGAGCTCCCCAAGCAACACAGCACTATCCTTTAAGCTCATTAATTGTAAGCGGGGGCATCACTAGGCCCTGCTGCCCAAAGTGGTTACAAATACTGCCCAATCCCTCCTCTGTTCGGTTTTAATACCAATAGCAGACACAAACAGAAGCTCGAATCCTTTTCTTTGCTTCACACGTTTTGGTACTTTTTATGCTTGTAACCATTTCCAATCAATTTATGCAGCTCAAGCTACTGTTTCTTTAGCTAGGGATTAAAAATAATAAATGTACTTGCATAAATGTCTCACAACACTTTTCAGAATAAGTATTCATTCCCAGATAGAATTCTTAGTAGTTTATTTAAAAATTTAAGAACCTTCTCTCCCCTTCCCCAAAAATGCATGGGAAAAGAAGTGCTCGGAACAGCATACATTGTCTTTATAAAAATGGTAATAGAAGAGGGATAGAGACAATGAGCAAGGCTTAAAGTAGAATAATGACACAAATTGGATCAAGTTTACGTGTCGTTAGTCTATCGGCAGCCATGTAGTTAGATGGTAACTAACCCCGCACCTACAAGTGAGAAACTCAATAGTTCCACGTTGCAGAATTAAGAAGCCATCAGTGTGCAACCTGCACTCATTAGCTGTGCAGAGCATCTGTAATGAAACTCTTTGCAACACTAAAAATTCCATACTGGAGATTCAGGACATCCTTCCAGACCTAAATATGGATCTCATCATCTATCTTGTTCTAGGAAGATGTAAATGTCAAGATTTCGTAAGCTTCTCATATCTATTTTAGCTGAAGACAAGGTACAGAGTGTGCAGAAATTCCCTTCCTGACGGCCAACTTCTTGAAAGCTTGCTATAGAGAGTTAACACAAGCAAGAAAGAAGCAATATGCAAAAAGAAGAAAACCCATGCTAAATACATAAGCGCTTTCAAGGGCTCAAAGAAAAATATTTTGAAGAGGAAGAAAGCAAGAACAAGAAAGATCATGATCTTAAATGCCATGAAAAAAAAAAAAAGTTATTAAAACCTAAATTTTAGATTAAAAGGACAGGAGACTTACTAATTAAGAATATGAAACTTTGAAAATCCAAATTACTTCATAATGGTGTCATCTGGATCTCCCCTACATAATGTTATAGAAGACATGGGTTAAATAAATCGTACTTGTATTCCTGTTGATACATTGGTTAAAAATAAATGTAAAGGGAAAAAAAAAAAGTACTGTAAGCCCATTTTACACTCACCGTTCTGCAATGTAAATGAGCGCAGTTCAAATTATTTCTCTACCGAGGGAAGCAACAGGCAGCACATAAATGCAAACAACCTTCATTAGACACATTGTCATGAGTATATTAATCATGTCAAGAAGCATTGCTGAAGTTTCCTTCAGTGCAATTTAACGTACCTTACTTTATTAGGACGCACTTAATTTCACTATGTTTTCTCCTCATTATCATTTATGATGACCAATTAAAATGTTTGTGTCTGTCTCCAAGCAAATTACTTCTGTAATTCTGGCAGCTGAAATCGCAACTCATCCAACACTTCTGTCATCTTGTTTCATCAGTGTAATATCTTTCTTTGCCCAGCCTCTACCAGCATTTTAAAGAGACCAAGCTTACTTGGATTTAAATTGAGGTATAAAACCGCCTCTTTTTACAGTGGAGACATTAAAAAGTGGGTCGGTTTCCCCCCCAGTTGCCCTGTTATACAGCCTTCCTGGTTTTTCCCTTGGAGGAACAAGCAGAACTCATAGAGTCAGAAGAACATAATCAAGCGAAAGAGGCCTTGGGCGTTCTGCTCATACTGGGCTCAAAACCGAGTGCAGTTTAATTTCCTTTGGTCAACCCATGCAATAAATGCAAATACAGAGCAACTTTACCTTTTCAGTTTCCTCCAAAGCCTCTGTATCAGGGTTCTGTCAAGAGCTTTTCAAATGATGATATAACAGAATGCGCCACTCCATCTTTCCAACATTCATAAGTAAGTGCTAACCATTTTTAATAGTCTAAAAATCAAGTGTGAGGGCATATTTTTTTCTCAAACTTTCACAACTGTGAGCAGTTCATCTCTCACTTCCTGGCTTCGTGTAGATTAAGAGCAAATTAAGATACCTGGAAGTTAGCTGGAAATTCTGATTACACAGTGCTCTTGCTGAGGAACTCAGGGCAACCAGGGATGGCTGAGAAACACCTGGAATCACCAAGCTCTGCGCAATCCTTTATCTGCCAATTACCCTGGCCTCCTGGAATTAACGATACAAGACTTGTTCCTCAGAAGCTGCCAGAGCTCAACTGCAGAGCAATGGAATTTGACTTATTTTCTAAAGAACCACGTGTTCTTATTTACATAACATTACTTTGACATTATAGTAATAACTTCCAGAAAAATGCTGATAATTGCAAGGATGAAGAAATAAGTCTGAAGACAGTGCTGCCTTTTAGAACAATTATAATTTCATTAAAATAGGAACATAACTTAAAGATAGATTTTATTCTCTTTGATGATTTACTCATGCAAACTGCACATAAAAGAAAACAGTACAGTTTGTGAAACATGTCAAATGTAAAGACCCAGAATGCTAAGTACAGAAGTAGTGTGACATACGTCTCAAAACGGAATCCATGGTAGTACAACTAATAACTTTTCTCTATTTGTTGAACACAGATTTTAATGGTTCTTTTTCCAGCCCCACTGTTAAATTCATTAACTGTTTACACATCTCCTATACATGTATGTAGACTTATTTTACAAGTGTGACAGTTTTGTTATAAAAAAAAAATCCACTTATATAAATATGATTTAAAAGCCTTTGTGTTTAGGAGAGCAAATTATAGTATAATCAATGAGGCCTTAGCTAGTCCACCAAAACTACGATGAAAAGTGACTGTATAGCTTCGTGCAGAATTCACATTTTGTGCCTTCGCAATTAATTTCCTTCTCACAAGAGGTCCATTGTATTCACCACCTTGGAAATGTTCAGTAACTGTTACAGCTTTTTATCTTGAAAGTGGGAAAGTAAGACTTTTAAACATATGAGGTTATCAACTCAACTTTCTTAGTTTTAAAATACAAAATATTTAGAATCCCTATTATTTTCATGCTTAAAGCCCTGCAATGATACATATATGACTTAGATACTTCTTTTTCCAGTTTTCATTATAGTATGGTTGTATATATAGTGTAGAAATTATGGTTTTCCTGTGGATCAATTACATTTTTAGATTTAAAACTGAATCAAATAGAAACTTGATGGCACTGACACTTAAAAAACACATAGTATAGTGTGGAGAAGGAAGAGCAAATGAACTACACAACCCATTATAAATGCATTAAATCTTTGTTATATACATAATGGAATCCTGCTTTACTGCCAGTTGCTACTATGCATCTGTTTTTGCTATTATACAAAGTTTTCCGACTTGAAAGCACACATCTACTTTTTTTTTAAACAACTTAATCTATTGTAAAATATTGTACTGTATTTTGAACATGAGTACAGAATCAAAATAGATAATGGCACATTTAAAAAACTCAATATCCTACAGATGATTGGATAATGAGAAAGAGTGTACCTACAATCATCTCATCAGAAACAAACTACATCATGGAATGTTAGTTATCCAAGTTCGCACAGTAAATAACATTTTAAAACTGCAATCACCTATCAGCCAGCATCACATTGAAGGCATCTTTAAACATTCAAGCAAAAGACTGCTGGCATTAACTACGGAACCATTCTCACGCACACACCACACACACCACGTTATAATTACATTGTTTCCAAGATACGGTAGATACTGATTTTTTTTTTTTTTTATCCCACAAGAAAGGTATCAAAATTTTTGCTACTAAAAGATGACAGTGCTTACACGAGAATTAAGTACAAGTTAGCCTGCAAATACAAGACAATGACAAAAAAAAGTCTTGAGTTGTCTGAAGAAAGATTTTAGGCTTTTCTGGCATCCAAAACCATGAGTAAACTCCTCAGTCTGCGACTCAAAAAACCACAAAATATCAACCTACTTTGGAATACTAGGTATTCCGTATTTGATAACCCTGTATTTTACAATATGCTTACTGGTTTCAGCCTAGCAACGAAGAGTAGTTATAGATATCTATTCTGACTGGAGAAATAAAGCTCTCCTCCCCCCCAGAATGAAAGTGTTGGAGGGGAAAAAAAAAACCAAACCCACCTGACATCAATTTAAAATTAAAAAAAATCAAATCCATTTAGTAATGATCCTCATCTAGGATAGGTATGTGCATAAGAGTACTGTATCTCATATACTGTACTGGCCCTATTACACAAATTAAAAACCCCAACAGTTAAAAAGCCAACCAAAATGCTATACATAAAACAACCCAAACATTTTTCTCCCAATGTTCTTCCTCTCATAATGTGCAAAACAACAAAAAGGCAAAAAGACTAAAAGCAAATTTACTGTTACTGTCTTCCTCTTGCCTAGTGCTTTATGACCTTGCTCACGTTACAAAGTCAATAGGGACTATGCAGAACTTTGGTATAAAAATGTCACATAATATTACTATCACAGTCTTGGGGGATGACCTTTAGTATTTCACCCCAATGTTTCTTGAAATAATACCAAATTAAAAATGAAATAAACCACATCGTACTGTACACACACTTTACACATTAAGCACAAAAAATAACTAGTAAAACTAATACTTAAAAAAAAAAGTCTTTTGCAAAGAGACTAGAACTGGTTGCTCTGTCTCATCTTCACCTGCCAATCGTTAAAGCCAATTTTAAGTTGGATTTTTAAAAATGAATAATTTTAAGCTACAATTTCTCCTAGATGGAGACTGGTCTGTTGTTGATTTCCCTTTAAAGTCACAAATGTATATCTAAGAAACTGAAGCAATGCGAGTTTTTAATCAACTTCCTGAAGGCTGGGACTGGGAGGGAGGCGCGATGACGATCTGGGAAAGCACCGGCTCCGTGCTCTGGTCCGCCATCTGGGTGAGAACCGAGGTGGCCACTGCTTCTGCCTTGGAGGTCGAGCTGACGCCGTTGGAAGTGCTGACAGAACTGTGCTGAATGGCCTCCGTGTGTGGACTGCTTGGCACCGATATGTCTTCCGAACTGTCATCTTTCTCTGCAGCTGAAGAAGAAAAATTAATTTATTTTTTCACCCCCCCCCGGAACGCACTCCGACATGTCCCAGGTAACCCTGAATAATTAAAACTCATGGTGTAATGCTGCACAAATTACAAAACAATCTTATTATCATTTTAAAAAGAAAATACTACTTTGTAAGCAAAAAAAAAAAAAGGACTGTACTATGGCATATTCAGGAAATAAGAAATTTTTACATCTTCAAAGTAAAGATTAAAAATTGTCTGATTTACTGCCTAGCAAATCAGCTGGTGGGTACCAGGCCTACTTCTCATGATGAACGCTCATGTCAGTAAACACTACTTACAGATTAAAAATGCTACCAGATCTCTTGGAGCTATGTGAAAGGGCTTTAGATTTTTAACATATGCTATTTACTGTGTTTGCTTAGTACTGAAACAAGAACAATTCTATGTTCAGTAATTAATACTTGTGATCATGGATATGATATCTGGGAAAAAAAAGTAATTATTTAAACCACTATATTAATCGGACAATACTTCCACAAATTTTCAATCCACATAAGCCTACTGTTTTTCACTCAAAAATGAAAGTATCGGCACCGAATTTAATTATAATTTGTATTACCACTTTGTACTACTTCATGTTTTCAAGTATTCTTCACAATAGTTTTATATGCTGACTTAAACCCAGTATGCAGAGGGAATACTGGAGGTCCCTTTTACAATACTACTGACTATTGTATAACATAACAATATAGAAAGATACACGCAAACATGGCCCGAAGCGGCACAAAACTGTTCCTTGTGACACAGCAATGGAATAAAGCTTGATTTTCTCTAGACTTGTCTTTGCAGCCCCTTTCAGATTTGTTTGAGATTGGCCTACAAATTCAAAAGTTACCCTGAGGAAGAGAAGGGACGGGGAAGGATGACACTAACTCTAAGAGATGAACACGACTGTGCTATCACTGCCTTGTTTCCAGAGAACACCAGGCTAACAGCTGCTACTAAAAGGAACACTAAGCATGAACAAACAATGATGAAATGAAGTTTATGATGTACTGAAGTTTATACGACATACTAGCTATGGGTAAGAAAATTGACTAAATTAGCAAGTTAACTCCCCAGTATGAAGCTCTTCAAGCAACCCTGTGCATACTAAGAACATGCTCCTCTTCAAAGGCTGAAAACAACAGGTTTATTACTGACCGCTTCTGGAAAAGAATGATATGGTCAAAAAGGATGGGTAAGCAAGCAAAACTACTATATTTCTAAGAAATACTGCCCACATGAACAAGGCACCTCTACTACAAGAGCACGGACATCATTGTTTGAAAGTATCATAATGTTCTTATCCATGAGGTCAACTATTTTACAGATACTGCATTTTTTCAAAAATGGATCATTCAAGCATTAAAGGAGATAAAGGCAGATGCTACTGAGCTAGGTCTGCTGACAAGTACCACGTATCCTAAGGTTACATGGTAACTGTATACAGCAAGAGAAAGAAAATTAAAATACTTCTAAGGACATTTGTGATTTAGTAGGAATTTGCCCATTCAAGAACAGAAGGAACAGAAATGAGTGCCATTTCAGTTAACACTATTTATCAGTATTTCATCTTTGCTAAGCACCTCTGGCAAGGCCTACAAGATCTCATGTAAAAACACATAAGGAACACATGCAAACTTTGTTAAAACCAGAAACTCTACTGCCACTTCCTGAAAAATACCGAATTACTAATTATAAGTGGCATATTCTTCCCTCCAGATGAATGGCAGCAAGTGGGACAACATGTATCAAATAGTCTCCCTGCTGTAACACCTGCTCCTCCTCTCCAAAGCTGTTGTTACTCTCTTATGAATCTCAAACTTCCTATTATGCTTCTTTTGCTGATCCCCAATTTCCTTGTTGGCCAAATCCTCCTTATTCTCAAGAAAAAGGGCTAGTTTTAAATGCTACAAGCCAGAGACAGAGAGGAAGCCAAGAAGATCATACCTTCCAGAGAAGGAAGGTCTTCCATTATTCTATATCCCTTAACATATATGTTGTTAAGTCAACAGAAATAACAACACAGTGGTAAAAAAAAATAAGAAAAGTTGGATTTTCAGATGTTGACAGGCTCAGGAAGGCTGTTGGATTTTCTCATGTTGACAGGCTAAGAAGACCATATATGCAATGGAAGAAACAGTTACAAGAACATTTATGATCACCAATGTGCAAGAGAAGTTTTCATATCATTGAGCAGATAAAGATACTGTGCTGAAGAGACAAAAGCACTTGATTCTGGTATTTTCAGATGCCAGAGGCTAGAACCGGGGAGCTTACAGCAGACAGGTGAATATGAGAGATACAAACCTAACACTAGTTTACAGTAGTAACTTTGACTGGAAGTGTAAATCTGTGCAGTAACTACAAAGTAATTTTTAGAAATTATGTGCTGCCCTAAAGAACAGCTATTTATATTTCCTTCAAAATCCTTCCTTATGTAGCACCAACTTTACAGGAATAGCAGCCAAAAACTGAATAGAGAACTCCATTTGAAGAATTAAAACCAAACAAGAAAATCTACTCAATGAACGTAGTAGATACTTAAAGTCACCTCATTACAAAGGTGACTTGTCTTCTTGAGCCTGAAGACTGGGCATAAAGAACAAAGGCTTTTAGAAGAACACAGGAAAATCATATTTAAATTCCGTCAGATTTTTTCTTTTTCCTTAGTTGACCAGAGAATTGCCAGACACAGGACTGTGGTTTCAAGAGTGCAACTGATACATACCAGAATCATATTGCAGCTAACAATGTAGAAAAAAGCCTAGGAATTTTAGCTTCTTAATGGCTCCCCCAGCATTGCCTCAAATGAAGGAAAATGAAGGGTCCGAATTAGAAATGAATCTACAGAAGTAATGCGTGCTGTACATTAGAAGGCTGAAAATCTGCACACCACTTTCCTGAAGGTTGTGTAGCTCCTAGACAGGCTGCATCATGAGGAGAAGTGAGCTATTTTGGTAATGGGCTACATGGGCTAGACTGAGAAACAGAAAAGATTTAAAAAAATAGAAAAGATTTTTAAAAAAATAACAAACAATGCACAGAGGAGACTCACTTCTTAGCAGTGCTTACCAATAGCTTTCAGTAAGGTACACAAAGAGAGATTTCAGTCTTCAGAAGGAAAAAACCCACCAAAAAGAAGGGGAGCAAGTGTGCAAGCAATGCCATGTGATCCAGAACTTCTTTTTGTCCCCCGATAACCACTAGAAAGGAAGCCTCATGGTAATTCTCACCTGGCCACCCAAGGACTATAGAGGAACTGAAGCCTAGAAATGCTCATTTCCAGCGAGTTGGCCTTTGTGAGTATCCCCTGCAGTCACCAAAGGACTGTTGCCTGTCCGGAACAGGCTGTAGGAACATAGTGGTTTGAGTGCTTCCAGTTATTTAAGGTCTGAAACTGGTTAGTCATCTTTTACCATTTCATTAAAACTAACTAGAGAAAGAACACAAAAACCCCATTTACCACCACCTACATTTACCTCTCTTTATATGCAGTTTTCTACAAGTGTTCTTAAATATTACCAGGTCCTTTTGAAAAATATGGAAGAATACCTAAAATAGCCTTCTCAACTTTTAATTTTTACAACTCTGATTGTCACAACATGTTTTCTTCTCACAAGTTTTCACCTTTTCCTGCTTGAAGTCCAGAAAAAGTCTGAGAAAGTATAGGAGTATTGCAGAAGACTTTTAGAAATAATCTGGTATAAAAGAGCTAAAATGAAAAATAACGAACAGCATTTAGATTTCTCCTATACACACCACTTTTTTCCTTTTGCCCCTAATGTTTAAAGACACATTCAGAAACAACAGCATCCTTCTCTGGGAAATACAAAAGTGTACACTGGCTGAAAAGTCAAGCATTGCAACAGAAATTTATTCATAATGCCTCAAAGTGCAATACCCATTTTTCTGTTTTCTCTGTCCTCTTTTGAAGCAGGCACAAGGCTTTTTAAATAAGGAAAATACTGTGTCAAGAACAATCTTAGAAGAAGAAAGGGGTATCTGCACTGTTGTGCTTTTTACTTGGCCTGAGATAAAAACGTGCCTGGGAAATCCAAAAGACCTTAAAAGATATGTAAAAGCAAGTGCCAAAAATACCCTGAAAAGCAATAGATTATTTGTGCCTATTTAAGTGCATCATACGTGAAACCCTATTAACTTGTAGACTTAGCTGCTAAGACACAGTCTGCATGGTATGAACTAGCACTGCAGGAGCTCTGCAACCTGGTGTCTTCAACTTCTTCCACAGAGGCAGACTGTTAAACCACTCAACACATTTTTGAAGCAATTCAACTTGGATTACTTGATCAACATGATAGGTTTACTTAAAAATACTTTCTATGGCATGAGGGTATGTCACTTAGCCAACATGTTTCCTAACAATATTCACGTGGAGATAATGTGACCAAATCCATTTAGGGCGATGGCATTACCACTATCATTCCTGTTGAACTATGACTTTCAAGAGACTTTTCAAGAAACCAGGCGAGCTATGCTTCCAATCTCCTTGCTTACTATTATTTTTTTTTTAAATCTCAAATGTAGGTTTTTCCCACCACTCTTTCAGTTGTTCTTATTTTGCATTCTTTGGTAAATTAGGAACATAAAGTCCTTTTCTGAGGGCAGAAAATAAGTATTACTGAACAGGCCATTCCTTAATTCTTCAACGAAGAAATCCTTAGCATGTAATTAGCTTGCCAGTTTAAGACTCATGTTTGAGTATTTTTCATGCCTATCCAGGAACACGCATCCTCAAAACATCAAAATTCAAGAAACCTACATTTTTTTGGTTTTTTGAAAAACCTTGCATGCATAATGTTATCCCCTGGTAGCTTCCGTATGAAATTATGTTGTTCTGTCAGATGGGAGCCATAATGGCCTCATCCCTGCAGCAATCATTGTTAATATAAATCCCAAACATATTTCTATACTGTTCCAATTTACTCCAAGATGCTATTTTCCATCTTGTCAAAATGACTGGAGATCAAAGGACCAAGATTTATAAGCTCAGAACTGACAAAATCAGTATTCTAAATATATATAGCAATAGAGAGTTGCTAAATCTCCTGAATCTTTTAAATTAAAAAATATTGCCCATTCTGATGAAATTGCTTACAATGACTACAAGTAAAGATGGTGGCCATTAAGTTTTATCGCAAGCACCTGAGGATCTGTTTGCATGCAATACAAAATGTTCCTTTATTCTCCTGAATTACTGACACTGGCAAATTAAAATGAAGTGGCTACATATGGCAGAAACAATCTTCACATTTACAAATATCCTGAAATATCACTAAATCATAAAAACGAAAGCTGTGGGTTATATATTATGAATGTTGCCTAATGCATTCCCAGCTCAGTTATTTGTAACAAATTTGTGTACAATGGACAAAATTGGCCATTTATTCTACAGCAGCAGCAGCTGGTTCTGGCACTGTGTATCATATCCAAAAAGGAAGTTACAAGTCAGGAAAGCATAATTAACCTTTAAAATTCTGGAAGGATGAAAAATCAAATGAGCAACTTCAAGGGAAAATATGTATTAGAAAAAAAATGCTGCTCAAAAAAATGCTACTCCCTCCAGTATTAGAATCGCTTTTAAAAAAATCCTGTTTATAGAAAAGTGTTCGCTTAATGGGGAAAGCAAAACAATCTAGAAGGCATTGTACAGTAGGAGCCATGAACCTGCATCTGATTATTTTAACGGCTCGACTGATCCTGGATGTTATGGTAAATGAGGACAGCTGTTATATTACCTCTACTGAAATCTCATTACGATGAAGAAAAAACCCGCAAGGACCTTTCACTGTACTAGGCTAAGATAAAGTATAAAAAAATGGTTTATCGTGTACTCTTAATACTTTACTTATATTTTCAAAAGCAGGTGTAGAAACTGATAGTCCTTAAATGCTAATTATCATATGCATTTATTAAACCAACATAAAACCTTCAATGTTATGCAACACTTCAACTGAAAGGACTTAAAAAAATATACTTCTGAGTATCACATATTCATTCCTGTCTTCCAATAACCTTCGAGATTTAAAATAAAAATCTTTAATGTAATATTAGACCTGCACCTCTCGATTTTAATGTTCGCTCAGTTCACTTTGGCAGTATTTCATTGATGCAGCCTAAGGCTATAGGTAATGGAACATTACTCACTATGATAGCCAGATTTCTTCTGCATGGCGGTTACAGGGCAATCTTTATGAGCCAGAAGAAGCTGTTTCAGCTGTGCCACTTCATTTCTCAGCAGGGTGACTTCATTCTAAAGGAAAAGAAAGTTACGTACTTTACCAGGCTCAAACTACACAAATTTTGAAGGTAAGTATTAAGTTTTATAGGATTTTCAGTTGTTCATTTAGGCGTAGATAAAAATAGAAGAAATGTATACATTGTCTCAATATATACCAAATGGAAACTTCTTGTATCTCAGAATACATAAATATTAGCTGAAAATTGGCTAACTTTACTTTATGATTTTCTTAAACTAGGAAATGCTTTTTCTGAAAATACAACATATGATTTTCAGTTTACAGATGCAGAGTCTACAAATAGTCTCATCTACATGACGCGGGTACTGTAAGAATCTTCTGCAAGGTTTTGTCATGAATTCCTATCAGAGTAAACCTACATTGAACTACCCACATTTTAAGAGATGCCACAGCAAACATTAAAAAAGGTTAAAAAAAAATATCAGCGAGTGCAGAATTATTTTTGGTGACTGCATCTGTATGTGGACTTTGAAAATCTCACGTACTGGAAAAAAATTTACTGTTTGTTCATTTCCATATTAATTTTCTCTTTGGCAACCCTACATATATATGTTGTATGAAGGAATCATTGATAATAATGACAAAATCCTGAAATGTCAGCTTATGTGACTAGAGTGGAGTGTAACCTAAGAAATAGCACCTGCAGAATCTAGTGACTGCGTTCTTCCCAGGCTGTGTCTTTCCACTATTGGGTGACCTTCAGCAAGGTCATTTTACTTTGTGCTTCAATTTCCCCGTTTGTAAACTGGATACTTACCTTCCCTGTAAAGCAGTTTGATATCTACAGATGAGAAGTGCTACAGAACTGCATTATATGTGACAATCCAAATTAAAAACGGTATGGCATTTTGAAAGATGCATTTTCACTTTAAATAGTAGAAAAATCTTTACATATCTACAGAATCAAGTTATCTGTAATGCTTTGTGATCCACATATCTTGTCACAATATGCACTTTTCATGGGTTATTTTAAATATAAATCCTTTCCTTTGATACTTGAAATTACTTAAACTATAAGAACCTTTGCATATTAACATAACATACCACACACATGACAATTGTTTGGTAAATGCATATGTTTACACATTTGGGAGCAAGTTAAAGAAAAAACAAACACAGGAAAATTGGATTGCAATTAAAATTATTTGGAAAAAGTAAAACATGAGAAAGTCAACCTATTTACTTGCAAGCTAGAAATAAGGCTATGCAGTCAGAGAAGTGATTAATTACAACTAAAAGGATTAATTACAACTAAAGTAAGGAAAACAAGTTTTAAGAACAGAATTTATTAGCTTTAATTACACTAAGTAACACAGCTTATAAATACTGTTACTAAAATACCGGACTTTAGAACCAAAGTTTCTCTTTGCATCTTCTCTCTCCATTTAGAAGACAAAAAGTTTCAAGCCCTTATACTTGCAAAATCCTCTTAAGCTATTAAGGACTACTTTTCTATTCAGTTATTTTATTGTATCAAATATCTCTTCTAGAAACTTTAAAACAAAATTTGAGAGCTGAAAGTAAACCAAAAACCTGACTTCATGGATCTTTCTAATGAAAGAAAAATGTGAAAAAACCCCCATACAAAAACCCCACAAATTCTCTAACCAGCTGGCATTACACATCCTGAAATCTTGGGCTGTTAAGAAAGCACACGACTTCTGCCTCCAGCTCTCTGTCTCCTTTTAGTTCATCGTGTTATTTACTGAGTAGCCCCAAATCTGGATGCCAAGCAGGCAGCTGCACAGAACTGACACAGCTGGGAGGGAAGAGTCGGGGTAAGTGCTGACGTAGTTTTGAGACACTTCTTGATAATCTACAGAAGCAGCAAGGTCCAAGAATACGAAACTTACTTCTGTTAGTTTAAAGGAACGTCAACAAAATAAGTGATCTAATCAGGAAAAGTTTTTCAGCAAATTTCTACCTGCATTTCCCATATTTTAAGGAAGAATTTTGTACACAAACACTATATATAAGTATGAAGTGGCTGTTTATCCGTGTAAGTAAAAATTTATGAAAAACTTGAAATGACAGTTTATAGATTAGCATCAGTTGTGTTATACACAGTTAGAATTACACTAACAGAAATACAAAAAGCAAGTATCTTACTTTAAAACAGATTTGGAAAAAAAATGGAAGAGCATTGCTATATTAAAAAAAAAAAAAGCTAGCATTGTTATTAACACAAACACTGTGTGCCAACTGTGCTATATGCCACGCACAAATCATTCCTGAAAGTAGAACAGAGTATGTCTGCAAGATACTTGCAGATACGTGGAATGTCACAGAAAGGCAATCTGTGCTTGTCATTTACATACTACCAGTAACAACAACTGGTAATAAAGGGGGGTTGCTAGAACCAACTCCTATACACGTCATAGTGTCTTACCATGTATGTGACAATAGCACGTCTTTCCACATCATTCAAAACATGTTAACATGTGGCTGTCATTTAACGTGTGGTTAATATGCTGAAAACAGGCTAACCAGAAACACATGGAATAAACACTTCAGCAGTTGGCATGAAGAAAGATTTGTTCAAATTTTCACACTGGAAAAGTCCTCTTCATTAACAAGGTATCAAGTCAAGCACAGGCATCAACATTTCTTTAAATAAGCATGAAATATACCTCACATGCTGTCTCGAAGAATTTTTATGTTCCCACATTTCAAAATGTGCTAACATTAGAAAGCAGGTTTCTGGAGGAAAGCGTATCTATTTTTACCTGCACTCCATTTTTCAAAAGATACTTTCCCTTCTGTATTCCTACGAAGGTACACCACGCAGTGAACAATATGTTCTTCTCTATCTGCCTGTTTCTCCCTGGATCCAAAACACATACGTAATAGTGGGATCAGATTAACCCTTGCTCAGCAAGGCACAGGACAGTATTTGTGAGGTATATTTGCCAAAATGATCATCAGAGACAGGTAAGTGTGACTTATGGGGATGGGGGATTGTCTGTGGACAAGTTAAACGCTTCTTCGTGCTTCTTTTTGGACAACTTCAACAAGATACCCCTACATGGGAAAGGACCTTTACTTACACGTGTTTCTTTCACAATTTAGCCTTCCCAAAGCAGCTTCTGCAGCATAGTACAAACCACCACTTGATTGCTGATCCTTTAAAACCTACAATGACCTCCTGAGGAAGACAGGCCATTCTTCTACTAATACATTGCCCTCTAAGATTATTAGAGCAACAAGGACCAAATCCAGACTGTATACTGAACTTTGGCAACTGATCCTGCAATACAGGCCACTGGGGATACACTGTCAATACTTCCTTAATGTGCTATATAGCATACTATACCTTGCAGTATTGTGCATGGCACAGAGGCAATATAATGTGCTATATAAAATTTAAGATGAATAAACAAGTCAACATATTAATAGAAAACACAGTCCACAAAAAGCAAACAATAAACAAACTATAAAATGTTGGAAGCATGGAAAAAAAAATACAATAAAGGCAGCCAGCCTAACCTAAATATGTTACTGGTGTGATGTAATGGGTGGAAATTTTCCCTTAAGCATAAATTTGAAAAATAATGCTTCATTAAAAAAATTACATTCAAACATTTAAAAGATGAAAGTAGGCAGAAGTTAATCTACAGAAAACTGAAAACTATGGAACAAAATGTATGTATCAACCAAGTAAATATCTTCAAAAATCTGTAAGTACTGTTAGAAAGTTTTCAGTCTTTAACACCTTGACATTGACATTAGAAGCTTTGACAGACATTTCAAGAAAGCTACTAATTGCTGTGAAAGAAGTCAGAATTGTTACGTGAAGCAATGCAATGTAGTCATTTTGGTATTAACCTGCTTTTGGAAATGAGACATCTTTGTAACTTCAGCTGAGCAGGTCATTTAGACATTAAACAACATATGAACTACTAAACCCTAACACTCAGTCTATAAAACTGTACACGAAGGCAAAACTCCAAACTTATTAAATTTACTATTACATTTCAAGTAAGTAATCATGGGTCATTACTGCCCACTACGCTGATCAGCTGTGTTAGCCCATCAAGTGAAGAATTATTATAGAAATACAGGATTGATTAATGTTTCCACATAAAGTACAGTTTAATTATTTCTCTGACATTCAATTTTCTTTACAAGTCATTCTGTTCTTCACAGCTAACAGTTTTGCTTTTGGCAGACGGTAAGAAAATTCTTTTTCTTGAATTCACTATTACTGTGTTAACTCTTGGAAATTTGGAAATCTTTTGGTCATGGTACTTACATCACTTTTGGTTATAAAAATTGGTATGTATAAGTTAAAGGCAGTTCATATAATACCAAAATAACTTTCACTTAAAAAAAAAAATATATATAGCCAATCTGTTTATTCTTTGATTTTCTTCCTGTAGATTTACCTTCACTTGTTTCTTAGATTATTTAAGATATAGTGCTACAAACCATTTTTTAATTAATAGATTTACAGTGAGGATTGTGACTGCATTAAAGGAGCAGGTCCTAAGACTGAACAGGTATGCAGAAGACTATATAATAGCAGGAAATTTAACTAATGCTGGTGCACAGGAAACAATTCCACGTTGTGTGCTTTGGTAAGAATTTGCACATTTACAGTCTGGGATGCTGAGTGTTTTTAAAGACATGAACATGAAGACATTGATAGATACACTGTAATTTTGATTACATGATAAGAAGTAATCTCAACATGCTCTAATTCCCCGTTGGTCAAACTAGCACATTTTCTTTATCAAACAGCATGAAAGAGGAGTTCTAATAAGAAGGAAAAGATCTGTGAATTTGACTCAGCGAACAGCTCTGATGAAAGAAAAAGAAGTGAAACTTTAACATATCAAAATACTTTCCATTGCATTTTCTAAATGAATGTTTCATTTAGGAAATGGCATCATCTTTCCTTTCTGTAATTTTCAAACCAAAACTTTTGGACTTTTCATTTTGAAACAATACCTTGTGCCAATTCTCATGTGCTGCTGGCAAACATTAAGAAAGCATGCTTTAACATTTAATAGTAGTTTAAACAAAAGGGTCACGGGTAGTTCTATAGGGCAAAAAGTGTGTCCACGTGTCAACTTCCCAAGATTGACAACCTCAGATGAGGTGGAAAAATGACTTGCAACATACACTAGACTACCCTCTTACAGTATACTTCCCTCCCTACATGATTTACGCACACTGGGAGGGCAGTGTGGTGAAATTTGCACTGCCCCTGCCTGTGCTGTACCTGTTCTGTGGACAAAAGAGGCCTTCAGTTTCCAGTGATGTCAATCTGGCACCTTTCACGAGCACTACATTCACTTTAAAGGAAAAAAAGTGAAGTTAAAAAGAACCAAAGGAAATAAACCCAAATCGTATTTAAATAACTCAGGCTGTGATACAAATTATCAAGAGCAAGGTATTTTTAAGGTAAGGCAATGACTTCACTCATAAGCCTTTACTCTAATGCATCTTGTCATCCTTGTTTAGTATCGCAGTCTGAAGGTTATTTAAAATGGAACAAAGGACAAAAGGGTATGATCCCAAAGTTTACACATCTTGAAATTTGAGTATTCTCTTATATTCTTATTTTAATGCTATATGCAATTAGTGCTGAATTTTCAATTTTGACCTGAGCCACCAGTTACGAAACTGTTTATATTTCTGATTTCATGCAAAGTTTAAGTTCCATTGATCCAGGATCACTGTCTAAGAATGAAAAACAGTTCATTTTTACTTGAAATAAAAAGTATACCTGTAACTGGCCATTTAGTGAGCTCAGGTCCTCGGCTTTTTTCTCCAATGACTGCACCCAGACTTTCCGTTTCTGTCGGCATCTGGAAGCAGCCGCCCGATTTCGCTCCAGAAACTTTCTTCTTTTCTCATCAGGGTCTTCATTGGCAGCTCTTCTTCGCCGACCACCTGTATTTGGCGTTTGTGGTGTAGGCTGGGCTGGTGATGCCTGAAAAGAGTAACAAGTATTAAAGAAGTTAACAATATAATACTATTCACGACTTAATCCACAGCACTAGTAGAAAAATGCATCGCATCTTGAGAAAGGCATTCACAACATTTCTAAATACATTCAGGTTATACACACTTCTTTTGTAGAAAGCTATGTCACTTAGCTCTATAGTTATGTTTTTTTTTTAAAAAAAAAAAAAAAGCTGTATTTACATCCCTTGCCATTTTACATTTAGATGTAGCATTTTAATCATGGCCCTGGCTTTGGTTTAAAATTGCACTAGAGGAAGCCACTCTCTTCACAGTTAAATTTATATGACATTTACATTTGGCAACTGAATAAAGCTTGGAAGCAATACTTCTTTAGATGGACCCTCAGACATTCTTTTACCAATTCTGATGACACAAGTATTTACAAGAGGTAAACGTAAAAAAACCTCTTCCATCCAAAATACCTTTTACAAGTTACATTTAGAAGAAAGTAAATGTTCTACTTTTGACCCTTCCCAAATACTCTTCCCACAAACCTAGTCACAACTGAAATACTACACAATTGTTTATGCCCAGTACATAGCAGCTGTTTGACAAACATTGCCAATGATCCCTGGATCTCCAGATAGCCATTTCCTACTTGTTGATGTGTTCCCTGCTGCTCCATGCCAATTTCCCTTATATGCACCCACATATTACGACGGGATCAAAATATTTCAATATTTTAAGTTACACATTATACTCCTTTATAGCTGTATATAAACCCTAGGCAAAGACTTAATGAATTATGGTAACAATATAATGGATCCTAAAATATTTTAAAGTGATAGGATAGACAGAATATAACTGTTTACATGACATACTTACAGGTGCACCTGAATATTCAGTATAGCACAGGAAGAAAGTTTTATTTTTAAGTTAAAAGCACCAAACACATATCAGTGAGCGTATCGATTTGGCATAAATTCTACATAGCCAGTAATAAAAAGTACCCTGGGAATTCAAATTATCCTTGTAAGAATGAAACACTTGCAATTTTTTTTTTTAAATACTTATGATAAAGTAACCACAAAATAACTAAACAGCAAGCTTTTAATCTTGAAAATTTTGCTATATGATATTATGAAAATATTCTTTTAAAAAAACTTAAGATAACATGGGAGAATATCAGCCCTAAGAAGGGGATCGTTTTAGCATGGGTAACTTTTTTCCTCTTTTTGCTCCAAACATTTTTGGTTTAACACATTATTTGATTTCACTGGCCAGCCGAAGAATCTGAGTGTTTTCACTGCAGATGCAGGTCCTTCCAATTCTGGGCCAACTATGTAGCTTTTATAAAACTCATATTATGCTGTGAATTCTGAGAATAACTCTTAGAGATTTTTTAAAAGCATTTTGAAAACACATTCCAACAAGGTTTTTTCAGAAGTAGAACAGCAGCAATCCTCCAGGAATCACTCAGGAAAGCATCTCTTTCCTCCAGCAGCACTCCCTCTTCCAGTCTGACTCAGAGGTCTTGTCCTTTATTCCCCTGTTCTCATCTATCATCCCAAAGGGACAGCACACCATTCCTAAACTCAGAGCCCTCCTTTCCGTACCTGGGATGACACAGTACACTTAATCACACAGCTGAAACTCTTTGTGTGGCAGCCCAGAAAAAAGACGTCAAGCAAATTAACATAAGCATGATACCTGATGCAGTTAAAAAAAAAATCTGAGGAGTGTTTACGATATAAAATATTAAACATGCAATATAAATATCGAATAAAAGCACTTAGTTTTTTCAAATATAAAATAACCAGCTGTAAAATTTTCAGTTACCAGAGAATTTCCTGGTAACAAATTCTGGAAATCAAGACAACTTTGTTCTAAATTTGAGCATATAGATAATACCTATTTTGAAACTATCACCTTGGGTTTCTGTAGTCTTGGATTCTGTAGCACATGTTAACCTCTACTCTATAAATCAAGAGTAAAGGAAAAATATATTCAGGGTTTTTCTGCATAACATAGAAGGGGGTAGGAAGTACATGTCAGCTCTGTTGTCGTACCGGTGTTTCGGTCGTTGACGTTGCAGGTTGTTGTAGTGATTGTGGTCGTGGTTCCTCTGACTGAGTCCTTACCAACCCACTTGGATGTCCCTTGGCAGTATCTCCATTTGTTACCTGAGGGTGCTGCTGGGTCAAGGCGGCTTTCAATCTCTGAAAGCAGAAAAGAAAAAAAAAGAAAAAAAAGGAAATATTCTATCATGCTAACTTCAGAAGTTATTAATTATTTATATTAACAATTGTTTTTATTTTGGAAAACAGGAACTCCAACTCTAAAATAGCTTTCTTTTTATAGGCCTTCAACGTTGATCTAGGCATATACCTACTAATAGGTGACAATTTCTTTTAAGCATGACAATAATAATAAGCCTTTACATCGGGTGGTCAGAAAGAGAAGGATGGTGAACTGTATGGAGAAGGAAACAGAAAGCCTCCTTCGTGATGAACTGTGCCCGCAAAGAGATGACTGAACAGCCATTAACAAATAGCTGCTGAGGCTGGTAGTACACAAGGTACAGATCAGAAAGATAACAATCACACATGAGGAAAAACAGGTAAAGAACAGAACACAAACTTCTTTCTGTTTTAAAAATTATGGTGATTTCTATCCATTTTAAGTAGTTTCTTATGACTCTGCTTTTTCATGGTCTTTACAAATACTTACCTCTACAATCCTTCCTATGAGTAATTATCAAATAAAAGCCAAGGTCTTTGCTGAAACATCTCAGTAATGCACAAAATAATATCAAGCTTCAAATTACATATAAAAATTAGCTTTTATTTATATAGAAATATGCAAGGTAATTGCTACAGCAAACTACTTCACATTAAAAAAATTGCTGAAAGGCTTGAAGTTCTTTCTTTATTGTACACAGGCAACTACGAAGAAGAGTAACTTCAAAGTTCAGATATATAAAATACATTCAAGAGTTACTGACAATAGAGTATTTTATTGATTTTATTGACTACCTCTTGAAAATTACTTCACTCAACTTTTGGTGAAATCTATTAAAATTATAACAGGTAGCATAATCTATTTACAACAAATTCTTAATCTTAAGTGATAAAGGGTCACGCTAAATTTCAAAAGATATAACTACTCATTATTCCAGATACTTTCTTAAAATTTCATTAATATTATATAATTTATCATGAAATTTTCAGTTTTATTGAAGAATTTACCTTACTAGAAGATAGTACTAAAGAATGTTTTTCTAGAGCACTGGATTTTTAATGAGTCCAAGACAAGTTTAAGAACAGATTAATGACTTAATATATGACAGTTTATGAAAACTCTGATTATTATATTTTGGAATATGAACAAAGTATTGACCAAGCACGAATATTAATAGAATGTCTTAAAAATGCTGAAGCTAGGCTGCATTTTGCCAGCTCAAAATAAGCAGATGACTTTGAGCTTATTTATGTAGATATTAGCTATAAACTGTAGCATCCAACATCTCTCAACAATTAAGTCATTAGAATATAGCAACAGCTCTCTCCTACTTTTCCTGGATCCTATTTTACAGTTAAAATAACGGATTGCATATTACCTCCATCAGAACTGCAAAAAACCATCAGGTCTGCAACATGGCAAGTTACATCAACTATGAAATCCATATAGTTGTCTGTAGCATCTAACCACCACCAGTAGATACCCCATTTGAAAACTACAAAGAGAACTAAGAAACTCCAATACCATCTGCTGGCTTGCTATTAAGGAATCTTTAGCCAGTGACTTCTGTAGTAAAAGTCTTTCCTGCAGTGACTGCTCCAGATTGAATTAACAGCACACATTACCCCAGATAGGGACTGCTCAAGTGTACATAAAAGTTCTGATCCCCACCTCACTTTTGTATCAACTTCCTAAGTTTCCCAGAATGAAGAAGGTGCTTTAAGAAAAGTACATAAAACAAATTTACAGTAATTTCCCCAGTGCTCAGCTCTAACTACAAAAATTTAGGCTAGCTGCAGGCATTAGGGAAGGATGACACAAATTTTTAAGATAAAGTATCCATAATTCTTAGTATATGCACAGCACTCTGAAAATCCTAAGCCCTTAGGTAGCTGTTTTAACACTTCCTATACAACATTAAAAAAAAAAAATCAAGAAGGAACTTGTACCTTCTTAACTCATCTTGGAAAAAGAAGCTAACAAAAAAATTTCAGTCCCTGTCTCCAGGTAGACAAGCACAGAAAAGCCTAAGCATTTTCTAATTGTCTAACGAAAATTACTAAAACCAAACTCTATGATCTAATTACAATTGAATGACTCTTTAAAATTCTAATCCTGGTCATTAAACACATCACTTCCAAATCACTATTTAAAAAAAATATATTAAAGACAGTAGCAATCTTTTCCATAAGTTATTAACATCTGATTTTTCACAATATATTTTCATTTATTATCTGAATTACTTCATAGGTTGGATCTTAACTTGCTCATGTAAGACATGACATTGAGTCAAAACGAAGACAGTAGTGACAGCACAAATTAGTTGTAACAAATTAGTTACAATGTGTCTGTTTTAACTTCTGCTGAGGTTTCGAGGGTACCCTTTCTTTTGTTTCAAGCAATCATACTAGGGGATTTTTCAAAGTTACTGTCTCAACAATTACACAGCCAAGACATAGCAATTTGCCATATATATACTCCTCTTCCACTGCCACGAGAAGTAAAAATTATTAGATTTCATCCAACTCAAGTGTGTGAATATGTAAGTTCAGTGATAGCAAGCTAACTTCTTTTCATGGCAGTGCAACATAAGCATTTATCTAGTAAGGATGTGTATGGGCAGAGTGTCTGATCTACTCTGCTCATGATTCAATGAACAAATCTTGATGTAAGCATCCTCCACAAAAATAGTCCAAAACAACAGTCCTAAAACTCCTAGATAGGCTTTCTAGTGTTTGCCTAAAGTTGGCTTCACTAGCATAACTGTCTCCTTAGCGAAAGACAGGCCAAGTTCAGAAGATCTGGGAGACAAAACAAAACTCATTAGGGTTTGGGGGCTTTTTTGTTGCTTTTGGGTTTTTGGGGGGTTTTTTTGGTTGTGTTTTTTTTTTTTTTTAATGTGCACATAAGGCAAGTAACTATTATTATTGTCTAGCTCTGTTCTTTCTACTTCTGCGTTTCTGTGTTAAAGAAATATTTGCAAAGTTATCCTAAAAAGAAAAGAAGTTAATTCTATTAAATTTGTATATTTTCCATTTAATTTCAAAATGGCAGTAGAAAGTGAAGGAAATAGTACAATACTATGTATCATTATAAAAGATTTATCATGAAGCACAACAGATGTGCAAACAAAGTAGGACTTAACTTTCCCTACTGTAATGTTAACATTTAAACAATATAGTTTTGTAAATTTCTAAGTAAACCCCTTTTGAAAATTACATTGTTAAAAGTAATATACTATGGAAACAGAAATAGAAAAAAAATATTTTTTGTCCTGGTTTAGGGTAGCTTTGTATTACAGAACTTAAAAGTTGAAATCCAAATAGATATGATTAAAGTTATCCACAAATACAGAAATATTGTGAAAATCTGAGGAATATCTACAGATTTTCACAAGGAGATATCCAGCTCGTATTTAGAGGGTTTAGTATTTTAGAAGGTAATGCTGGAGTAAAATACTATATGGATGTTGTCCTTCCTGTGAGCAGGGAGATAGTTACTGCAAATAAAATGAGAATCTCCGTTTTAAAATCAAGTATGTTGAAAAAGAGATCAGAAAAAAATGTATATAAGCATTACTACGTGGGGAAACCTAATGACAACCAAGGTTTGTTTGGTATTATTTTATTATTAGAGGCAAACTAAAATTGGTATTTTCAACTAGCTTAATAGCTTCTAAAGTCTTTATTAGCAAGGTTTTATTGTTTATGTATATCCCTGAAAACAAATCCTCACTGCATCTGTCAAAATTTAGTAGAACTAGATCATTCTATCAAGAGCTCACAGAAACAAGATAATATTCTCCAGAAACAATTTGTGAAAAACCTTAGATCCATATTTCATATCTGCCACAAAAGCTCATCAGAGTAATAACCCTCCTTCTCCTGGGTGTTATCTTACCATCTGCTGCTCTATTACTTATCTTTATTTTGCAACTAATTAACAGCATAATCTTCTAAATTCAGCAAGTTAATTATCATTATTGTGGTCTTTGCAGCATCATCAGTCCTTATGAAGTCTTGTCTCTCCACCCCCAGAGAACATATGAAAATGAAGTAGGTTGTGAGAGGGTCTGTTTCTTTAGAGTAGGCTCATTAGGTGTTTGCTGATTAGCTCGGCATGCAGAGAGACAGGTCAGAAGAATTCTGCTGAACACAAGGTCCCATGCCGGGCTCCAGCAAGTTAATGTCGGTTTCTGAACATTTGCCAAGCTGCCCTCTGTCACTTCTCAGTAGAAACCTCCTGCAGAAAGTCTACTGGTTGCCCGCTGCGTGCAAGGTATTTCTCAGATTGTGACAAAAGGTTTTATATGGATAGGAGGAGACAGAGGAAGACATTCAGTGTTAAAAGCAATTTTTAAGTTCTTTAGAAACTTACGCAATCTATGCAGAAGGATATAAACTTTTAAGTTTGCATCCATAAGCTGTACACTCAAAAAGAAAGGATGTTATACAACTAGGAATAATGCATGGCTCACATTTCATATGCAGAAAGCATATAATTACATATCTTATCACAAAAAGATCAGAAGCAATTTTGTAATATTTAGAATCATGCATCCTTCTCTTTGTGAGGAATTTTTTTTTCCTTTTTTTTTTTTTTTTAAGCACAGTGTCCTGGTTTTGGTTGGGACAGAGTTAATTTTCTTAGTAGCGGCTGGTATAAGTGCTATGTTTTGGATTTAGGATGAGAATAATGTTGATAAGATACTAATATTTTAGTTGTTGCTAAGCAGTCAAGGATCTTTCAGCTTCTACTGGTCTGCCAACAAGAAGGCAGGGGGTCAACCAAGAATTTGGGAGGGAACACAGCTGGGACAGCTGACCCCAACCAACCAAAGGGATATTCCATGCCATATGACGTCACGCTCAGCATATAAAGCTGAGCAAGGAGGAGGAAGTAGGGACTTTTGGAGTTCACGGTGTTTGTCTTCCCAAATAACTGTTAAATGTGATGGAGCCCTGCTGTCCTGGGGATGGCTGAACACCTGCCTGCCGAAGGGAAGCAGTGAATGAACCCCTTGTTTTGCTTTGCTTGCGTGGCTTTGGCTTTACCTATTAAACTGTCTTTATCTCAATTTATGAGTTTGCTCACTTTTACCCTTCTGATTTTCTTCCCGATCCCACCGGGTGAGGGTATGAGCAAGTGGCTGTGTGGTGCTTAGTTGCTGGCTGAGGTTAAACCACGACACACAGCGATTTGTATCCACTTCTAAGCCTCTAAAATACCACAGAACTGACTTATGCATTTGATTTTACTTAAGTATGTGGAAGTTAGTTTCTTGGGCGTAACAGCAAATATGGAGTTGCAGCAGAAAAACTGACAATTTATATTGAATGTGCCACAGAAATCTGAAACTCATTTTCACTCTTACTGAATGTCATTCTCAATACAAGGATATTTTCAAAAGAAGAGCAGTAAAAGACAGCTTGTGTCTGAATAAAATCTTTAGTCATATTTCACTTCAGTTCTACTAGTAACAGAAAAAAAAAATCCAAGAACGTTCAAAAGTATAGGAACGGTGTCTTTCACAGGTCACGTTCACTACAATAACTACAATATTGGACAATACAATTAAAATGCAATCTAATTTCACGTAACTATCCCAGAGCATTGAAACACAAAATGCTGTATGTTTCAGTGCTGAAGCAGACACCTAAGATTGTACTTAACACTGAATGGAAGACCACTACATTTCAGCTTTTACAGTCAAGAGCCTCTTGCAATAATGTCACCAATCCTAAGAATCTGGCTCACTGCATAGACAATTTTTAAATTTTTACATCTTTTTTTTTCTCTGCCCACTCATTACTCCTTGCAGTTGGTATACATTTTTCTATCTGATATTTCAGTCAGTGAACCTGTTCTCACATCCACCTGTTGCTCCATGGAATTCATGTGATCATTTAGTGTCAAGCAACTTTAATGGTAACCAGAGAAAAGAGCAAAGGAGGAACAGAATTCTAGAGGTAACATCTCAGTAACGTGCTGCATGGGAATAACCAAAACTGCCATACTGAAGGAGCTTGACACTTCAGACTGAAAACTACCAAATACAGAAATGAATACACAGCTCTCATTATTACGCATTGTTTGGAAGCTCTGATCTAAAAACACTTTCAAATGTCATAACAGAGCCCATTTATGAACTGAAAAAAAGTCTCCCAAAGCTGTCCATAGTGGGCAAAAAATACCCAGCAAGTATATTAGTTCCCTTATCTCTACAGGGTTTTAAGACTTCTAGGGTAGCTGAAGAAAAAATTTAATTGTGCTATAGTAAGGCATCCTATGCTCATTACCAAAGATGTCTCCTCCCAGTTATTTTAAGTGTTAGCTCTTAGAAATCAAAGCATCAGTTTGTTTTACTAAAGTTCATCCATGATTTTATATAAAGAAATGTATGACGCTCTAGGTACAATTTGTTATAAGCAACTCATAAGGAAAGAACAGCTACTCATCAAAATAGAAAAGTATATTGTTTTCACATGAATAAAAATATATAAACTAAGTTCTGCAAATTGGTATTTAAACTCCATACCGTTAGGAAATAATGCACTACAAGCCAAAAGGAAGCCTGCACAATAGTAGCCTTTTGAAAACAGGTAAGAAAAATGAATGACTGAGACGAGGAATGAAATCAGAGCACAAAGTGCTTTTCTTATTACAAAACTCTAAAATACACTAGTTCCTTAAAATGTCATGCAAGAAATTCACTGCAGAAATTGTGTTGGTAAAGAAAGGCACAAAGCGCTGACGAAGGGAAGCGCCTGGTTCCTGCCAGGTATTTCATCCAAAACACAAGGAGTTGTGCCTTCTACACAGGACAGATCTGTATTTGATAACAATCTGGGGATATTGCATCCTGAAGTGACAAAGTTACTGCAAACAATTCTTCAAGAATTTTATTTAAGCTCTGCAGTAGGTAGATCTGTGTCAATTAAGAATACCTTCAAATAGTATTGTCACACCTGACAGCTGAAAAAGCAGAATACCATATTAGAAAAGTATGGTCTTTGAATAAAAGCAAGATTCAAACAATGCTGGCCAAAAGCATACACGACCAAACCCTTTGGAGACACAAAAAAATGCATTAACTTCCCAAATTTTGCATCCCATCCACTACCAAATTTACTTTAATATCTGAGGAATAGTTGCAGTGTTAGGAAACTATTCGAGCATGTTTTTTTACATTTGCTAGATAGTCTATTTTTACATTTTATAATGCAATATGAAAAAAATCCACAAGACTGCAAGGGCTGGCTATAAAGAACAACAAAAAATTCTCCAAAAAATAAATAACGAATAAAAGAACAGCTAAGAATTCTAGAGACGTAGAAGTATCCTGACTCCTGGGCCTTGATTGTCGAGAAGGAAACATCACAGCTTTGCCAGCTTTCTGCCCAAAAGACAGTAAAAGAATACTGGGCTGACATCCTTCACCCCAACACGAAGCAGAACCATGGCTATGGTAGGCAAAAGGACACAGGAAGCATTCCCAGTGTTCTACTAACTTAAACGTACCAATAAATCCACAAATTGCAGTATACTGTTAATAGAAGACATATACCGTAATGAAATATACACTGTTCACTTATAATCTAGAACACTGAAATTTAATATTTCAACTTTAAATGTAAACTATTAATGAAATAAAAAGCAAACAAATAGCTGTAAAACTAAATATTAAGTCTTCTGTTGGCTTAACAAGGAACACGCATGAAAAATAAGCCTGATTACCATACCTTTGCAGAATTCAGTACATAGCAAGCAAAATTATTTTTAAGAGATACATGAAAAAAAGGATTTGGCATCATGAAGACTTAAATTTTAAAAATTAAATGGAACTTTACAGTTAATAAACCATCACGTATTTGCCAACAATACATCATATAGCATAGTGAGCTAGTCTTCCTGTTGGAAGCTTTTCTACATAAACATGAAGTTTCTCGTTAAATTGCTTTTATTTTAGGAGTGATGAGAAATTAAGATTTTTATTTTTGTGAATAGGCACTATATAAAAGTAAATGAGCATAAGAAATATACATAATTCTGATATTCTTGCATTCTGCTCATGCTTTATATTAAGCGACAAGAAAGGAAAAAATACTGCAAATACCCTTTTTACAGTCTCACTTAAGAAAAAAGATAAGCAATCACTGAATTGCATATATTAGCTGAATTCTAACGAGAAGCCTAATGAGACTGTTAAATTTTAAGTCTAATGATCTTTGTTTTTCTTCGCATCGGAGTGAATGCTTGTTCCAACATGAGATCAAAGTTTCCACTACATAAATGTATTTCTTTCCCCTTTTTAAAGCTTTGTAAAAGCCAATCACTCAGCAATATACTTAAGTGTGCCCACTATACTGGAATACCATTACTGCAGACAGCAGAATAGTAGTTATTCCTATCCTAGACTCACTGTTTTTCATATTGTGGTTTGAGGAGAGAAAATGGGTAAGGAAAGAAAGCCCACAAGTTTAGGTCAAGAGAAACAAGATATCAAAGGAAGTTACAGGCATCCTCCCACTTATCAATATTGATGTACAAAAATAAACATTTTATAAAACAGGTGTTCCTGATTCTTTTTTAGCACAAAGTAAGAGTCAGAAGAGGAACACCACAAGACAGGTACTGTTTACAGAAGAATCTGTAAATAAATAAATGGGTTAATTATTGTTTAATAATAAATTTCCCATTATTTTAGAACAGTTGGAACAAACAAACAAGACAGCAAAAACAGAGAAGGAACTACCTAATGTTGCAGAAAATTTTTCAAAAAATTGATGACTGATTCAGACTACCACTATAATTGGATCACTAATATTTAAAAAACAAACAAAACCAAAATAAACTTTTTTCTGCTTGTTTTACTCATGATTTTCCCAAATAATCCCCAAGCTCTTTGACACAACAGAAACAACCTCCACACAAAATTTAAGTATGTCAATTACATGCATCTAATTGCACACCTCTTGCCAAATGGGCCATACTCAGTTGAGATTCTGAACACATCATTAAAAAAAAATATTTTTATTTCTCTGTTTTTTTTAAGAAGTATCATATCCTTTGGGAAGAAACACATTTTGCTTCTCTAAAGGTGATGTTTGCTGTTAACATGCCAATAATCTCGTCTTTCTTCCAACTAACATTTCCTATCCTCCAACACAAAGATCAAGGAGTTTACTTAAAAGTCTAGTTCATTTAGAAGAATTATTCAAAATAAGATAAAAATTACCATTAGCAACAGAACTAGCATAGGCTGGAATTTGAAGTAACTGTAAAATAAATGCACATGTTATTTTTCTGTGTTTATTAAATTTGTAGTTGAAGAATTTAGACTAACAAAGAAAACTAAAGCTGTTTTAAAAAGCAATAGAATTTAATTAATTTCTCAAGTTATTCTTCTTGAGGAATAATGGAGTTTTTCACTTACCAATTTAGCCTCAGACTGCACTGGCTGTGGGGAGGAAGGCCCTGGGATTCCTGGGATACTAGGCACCATGGTGACAGGTCTAACAAGCTGACCAGATAAAGTATAAAAATGAAGAAAACCTGAGTATGTTATCATAATAGAGAACATTTGACAGCACTACCCTCCGAAGCCAAAACAGCTATCAAGCTGCTTAAAGCTAAGTTCTATGCTGCACTTATGCACATCTGCTCCACTTTCAAATTAATATAGCATCATGCTTACTTACTGGAACTGCAGCAGGGACATGCACATTAGAATTTGTGATAGATGCAGGAATAGCAACAGGCATGGTTTGTCCATTAGGAAGATGTAACAGCAGAGGAAAAGGACCTGGAACTGGACTGAAAAAGGAATGAACTATATAAAAGAAAACTTATCCAGAGAAGAAAATTTACACATTATTTTAAATTTGGATTGTTTACAGTTGTAATGTAATATTTATTTGGAGATCAAAAATATGAACTTAGTGATGTGGAGAACATGGAATTATATTTCACATGTAGTGAAAGTTGTATGTTTCATATGTAGTAAAGCACCACATTACACCAAAGCATCTCAAATTTGTACATTAACTGCAGAAACAGTAACTGAAAGTAAACAAGACAAAATATTTTCAAATTCTGTAAGAAAACATTCTACTAAGATTTATGTAACTTACACTATTGGTCTGTTAGAGGATGGAGCCTGGGTAATAACAGTACTAGACGTTGGTGATGGTATTGCCTGCTGAATAATAACACTTGAGTCAGAACTCGTAAGCAGTACATTAGGAACCTGGAGCGACGCTGGACGAACTATTGTTGATGTAGGCTGTGCGGTCTGCTGCAGTGACGCTTCCTGAGGAAAAACAAAGATTAATCAGTTTATAACATACAAGCATAGGCCATTAACTCCAACCGTTAAGTGAACACAGTTTGACGGAACAAGTCAGAATTTTTATAAGATTATGCAAGTAGAATCCGTAATACCATTAAAAAGATCAAAGAAAAACCCCTTTGGACGATTAATTTAAACCAAAGTGAAATTGTTCCAATGACAGTGACTTTAGTTTTATGACAAACCCTGGCTAAATTTATGCTAAGGCTACTATTACTTATAATTCAGGACTGATTGGGTATTTTTTTGCCATGAAACTCACAACACTATCAGCATTATCATGTCTATCCACGCTCTGAATAAGGAAAACATTTTACGGTGTCCTTAAGTACACTTCAGTTTCAGTCCGTTGTAGACTTAAACAAAAGAGTTCTATGGTTCAGCAAAACAGAAAAAAAACTGTCTCTTTTTAAGCCTCTATCCCTTACCCATGTACTTCTCAACTAGAGTGCTACTAAGTTAAAAATACTTGGAGTGTTATATTCATACCTTTGCAAAATATATGCACATCCTAATGCAGAAGAAATTATTTGAGCACAGAAAATAAATTTCCTTAGTTGCAAGTAAACAGTAGACAGAATTTACTTTAGTTCTTAGCTTAGCAACCAGGTAAAGTACATTATCAATTAGTAACTGCATTTGCTGTTTCTGAAAACCTAGAAATGCCTTCCTGTAACCAACATCCTCCCTCTTAGGAAACCCTTGATATTGTCAGACTTCAGATTAAGCTTCAGACAGGATTCTTCCAAGTTATTTATTCTTTTGACACTAGCTACTGCAATCAAAAGCACATAAAACTACATCTTAAGAGCAGCAGACTTTAGTTGCCCCACTGTTACACTGTCATTCAAAGAGAACATCTCATACCTGATGTAGGCTCTGAATTAAGCTTAATTTTTTAAAATCATCCAAAAAGCTTTAAGTAGTAAGGTCTTAGCTGTCTTACAGATTGGTTTTCTTATACATCCAATGCAAAATGTGTGCACTCCTCTAAGCACTTCATAGAACTATAGGTGGGCTTTAAGAAATAAAGGGTGACATTTTCTCCCTTCGAGAGCTCAGAGGCCAAATTTGTCAAGGTTTCCTAAGTTCATTCAGGCTTTTCCCCAAAGGGCCTAAAAGACTGTTTACAGTGAATGAGAGTTTTTAGAGAATAACAGTGAGCTGTGTTGAGGAAAGCAAGAATTTTTTCTTTAGTATCAATCTGGTGTATTTATAAGTGTTGCAATATTTAAATAGAGTACCTAGAATTACAGATGAGCATTCAGTGAAAAGAAGAAAACAACCAGTATGGAACTGCAGAAACAAAAAAATAGGAAAAGTTGACTAATGCATATTCTTAGGACAGGATTAAACACTCCTTGGCAAATAAGGAATTTGGTATAACAGCTATAGAGATGTTATTCAGTGAGAAGAGCCGCAGGGAAAACAAAGAAGACTGAATTGCTTGACTATGTGAAACTAGAGGAAGGCATACAGGGAGAATACTCGCACTGATAATCTTATGGCAGTGGTGAATTCAGAAATTAATATTGTGTCACTCTTCACTGGTTTCAGCTTCACTCTTTCCTGCCCGCTGTTTGTCACTTTTACGTGTCTCATTACTGTGAGCAAGGAGCCACTACAAAGTCCATTCCCATGGCAGGGATCTGACACAGGAACACCTATATTTGCCCCTAAGAGCCAACATAGGTGTAAACTCATTTTCTTGTTCTTCCTTTCGCCTGAAACATCTTCATACGTGGCAACCACACGTATATATATGTGTATAACTATAAATTTAGATGTATGAACACCACAGAATAAATAGCCATGGCAAAGTATTTCTGATTTCCATAAAAAGGGTGAAAAGACAGCTGGCTAACAGCAGCCGCACACCCATATACATATAGCTTTAATACAAAAATCTAAACTAACCAGATATTCACACTTTCTCAACAACAATGCCATAACAGCCCCTCCTGTGTGGGTTTGCATCAGTGGCTTCTCTAAGTACCTGCATGTGTGGATGCAGAAACAGGTACCACAATACAGAACGCCAAGAAGAGAAGTGCTGAGAGGCTGAGTGTGTGAAAGTCTCCCAAGAATTAATAAGCCCCAGAGAAAACCATCCCTGTTGAATTTGCAACAATTTATAAACTCACAATGTCAGCTGAATCTCTATATTAGCATGAACATGCTGTACAATTCAAACAAGATCCAAAACCACAGTGGCTACTATACACGAACAAAGACCACGGGATTATATATATACTCGATGAAAGAATTTACCCCTTGAAGGGCTTGCATAGAAGGGCTGGAGTTGGAAGCAACCTTTAAAGATCACCTAAGTCCAACTCTTTTGCCATGGGCAGGGACATCTTTCAATAGATCAGGTTGCTCAGTGCCCCATCCAACCTGACCTGAACACCTACCTAGAGCCACTGGCACGTCAGTGCAACCTTCCACCATTGAGCAGCTGGGATTGGCCTCCCAACTGCTGCTGCAACCATGCAGGAGTAAGTTATGGCATTCTGTGAATACTTATTGGCTATTAATAACAGAAGCTTAATTAACGGATGTTCTAATAAATTCTGACTGTAAAACTGGGTTTCCTCCTGGCTTGATACCCTACTAGGAAAAAGGCGATTTGCAACATTTAGACAAAGCGCTCTTATGGAAACCAGATTTCAGCAATGGTCAGAAGATTAATGTAAAAAACTCTGAAATAAACCTATAAAATTCTGAAAACAGAAACCTTACATGCATACAATTATTTCTGTGTGTTATTAAAGACAGCATTTGTGCTTTGTTTATAAGATCAGAAACAATCCTCAACCATTAAAGGAATAACACATTTACTGACGAGTGTGTTTATACAGTTGAAAACAAAGTATTTTCAACTTCCTCTTCACTTCTGACACTAACTTGCTCTATATTACACTCTGAAAAATACATGCATATGCTAGTTACTGCAACAATGTGGCAATAACACAAACTGGGAATTTAAGAACTATATATCTAAAGGAAACTGACATTTTATTAGCATATAAAAACAAAACCATAGGCACAGGAGTCTGATAAAAGATACTAATTGGTCAAAGCATTGCACTAATGAAGTACAAATTTTGTCTGAAATAAAATAGTTTGTAAATATATTCTGCTAAAGAACAAGAAAAAGAGAGATGAATTTGCAATCATGAGATTAAGTCAAAGCGATCTTACCTTTACCCATCTTTACAAGAAAGAAGTTTAAGCCTGTTCAAAGATATTAATGACTTAATGAAATGACCTCTCCAACTCTTTTATTCTTGAACTAAAAACTGGTGATATGGAAAATATTTTACAGAAGAGGATAGTTACTTTAGTGTTTTCAGAGATGCTTATTTGCAAGTATTTTGTACCTTAAAGCAAGTAACATGCAATAATTTCCTAATGCTATCAATGAATACAGAAATCTTTATACAAAAAATGTACATGGCCAGAACTAATACTGTCATTGATTATTACCGTAAGAAAACAATTTGTTTTAAATTAATTAAGGTAGGCAATTAGCTATTTGACAACTAAGCAACTTGTGAAACTGTTGAGGTTCACTCTTCAAAGTACTGTTAATAAGCAACTAGAATGAATCTGAAAGCTCTCAAAGAATAAATTAGGTTTCATTTGCTTATTATTTTTAGGCTAAAAGGCTTTATATACTTCTAATGATATCTTGGTCTATTCAAAGTAGAATATCAACTCTTACTGAAGTCTGATGGAACTCAAGGAACTCTTGGAAAACTAGGAAAAGAATTAAGCATAATTTTTTAAAGAGTCTCTAAGAAATTCCTTTGACGACTACAAGGGAAATTAGAACTGTCTTGCACATTAACAGGATGTAATTATTTAGGGCTACTAAAATATATACAGCCAGTGAAATGGTTACAGTGGCATATATATTTTAAAACCAGCTATGCCCTCAAAAAATCAAAACCACTATACCTCCTTCAATACATCTATAGAAGGAGAACATAAAAATCTAACTGAGAAAACAGCAACACTCTGCTCACATTTCTCAACTTCTGCAGGCCACACTCAGCAGCAGCAAACTCCAAGCAGCACCCTCATCCTTGCTCAGCTTGTCTCTACAATCAAACATCAGAACAGCATTGAGCAGCAGCAGCTTTTCACTTCAGCACTGTTACAGTGACAACACTGAAATCACATCATGAATGAGGCAAGTTTATAAGTACTGCCAAGCATTGAGATCTAATTTTCACTTGTAATGATGCTAATGAGATACTGAACCACTACTGTATAAAGATATTAATATTATCTCCTGCCAAAATTACAGTATTTATTCTGAATATCCACAGGGAAAAACCAAACCAAACTCTGAAATAAAGAAGAAATGAAATAAAGACAACTTAAGATTTGGACTATGAGTTGCTTAATCTAAGCAGCTCTTTACATGTATTCCTTTAAACTATTTTTGACAACATGATTGCCTTGATTACTTACGATTACTCATTCTTGCTAACTAATAAAACTCAGTGCAGCTTTGTAAAGACATGTCTGAATTGAAACTCTCTTAAGTTTCTGTCACACACTTAAAACTATTCTCACACTGGTGCCTGTTGGCAGGAAAAGAGAAGGGGTGCAAGCTGAAAACAGGGAGGTTCAGACTGGATCCAAAGAAAAACACTTTCACCACAAGGACAGCCTGGCACTGGGACAGGTTGCACTGAGAGGCCGTGCAACCTTCCTCCTCAGATGTTCCAAGACCAGACTGCATAAAACCCCGAGTAATTTGGTCTGATCTCAGAGCTAACTCCTGCTGTGAGGGGGAAGCCCGACCGGCAACTTCCTGCAGTCCCTTCCAACCTGAATTACCCTGCTGGCATCCTGAAGAGTCCTGCTGATTTATGGCAATAAGGTAGCTAAGTCCACCAAACGCAGACAGCCCACTGAAGATGCACATAGAAGAAAGACTGACTAGAGCAACTATATTGCTTTAGTATATTCCATTCCTAATGTTTTTATTTATTGACACAGGAAATAATTAATTCATGTCATTCATTTTGCTTCATTTTGTGTTCAAGAGAATTCCACATGATGAAAACACCACATGATGAAATATCATTACTATTAAACCACATATTTCTTCTTTAGAGCAGTATTTCTAAAACTGATTCGACTGTAACATCCTCTAGTGACAGACAATACCTCAGTATTCTACGAGTATTGAAGTAAAAACACTAAATGAGCAAATGCCTGAGATCACTTTTAAACATACTACTATAGGCTTAAAAAGTATAAAATTTGAAACAAAATTATCTGGTGTTTAGCTTTGAGAGACAGGCTATTCATCCCTATACATTTTTGTAGAACATCCCCTGCTGTTCTCCAAAACAATTGATGGTAAAATATAGGATAATAAGAATGTGACATGAAGAGTCACCAAGTGTTGACATTATTCTAAAAAAATAAAGAAACTGAATTTTATTTGCTTTTTCAGGAATGATGATGCATAAAACAGAATAAAGAGGCCCTTTATCCTTTTCTAACATCGCATGAATATTAAATTTGATTTTCTTTCTGGCTTTACTGGATGGCCAGTGTGAGGCAAAGAAATAATTGTTGTGAGCAAAGCTAAGTAAAAAAATTGAATAAATCAAGTACATACCCACAGGAATATGGCAAATGAAAATTCTTTTCCTTTCATCCAGTTAAGTAGTGTGGCTGTCATCATGTACAACAAACTTACAGATCATCAAAAGATTTGAAAAATGAATTCCAAGCAGAAAAAAAAATAAAAATAAGAGTTCTGACCTTTTCATCATTAGTAGTAGACTCCGGATGAGGTAAGGGACTATCTTGATGAGTTGTCTCTACAACGGAAGGTTCTTCAATTTTATTTCTTATAATTGGTGTTGCCAGAGGAGACAGATCTAGAGGCATCTAAGAGCACCAGTGTAAAACAAAATTACTCAATCTCTAAAAAAATTAAAATATACAAGAAAATGTAAGCAACTAAAGAGAAGTATTAGCCTTATAATAACAGGGAGGTGTTGATGTTTGGAAGATCTTGATGCAAATAGTGAAGTATTTTACTGCCCAGTAAAGGCTATTTTTCCAGCATCTACATGAATACCAGTCTTTGGTCAACACTCTGTCTTTCAAGACCAATGTCAAACTAAGTATTTTCTTTCTGAGAATTAAACACTCTTCTTTTTCCTTTCCCAAGGATCACAGGAAAATTACACCTGAGAGAGGACAGTGCTACACATAAAAATTACAATTAAGAGAATTATATCTCATGCCACAAAGGACAAAATCCTAACTATGATTCCAAATTAAGAAAGCTACTGTGGACAATTAATTTCAACTATTGCAGCAAATAATTATTGAAAAAGCAAGTTTTGCATTATTACACAGATAAAATCCACCAGGACATCTGAAACGTCATGAAGAAATTAAGTTACAAAAACACTTAAAGCAATACTATAGATTTGAAAGCCTCTACTGATGTCTAGTCTGCTACTTTTGGGAGAAACTTCCCCAAAGCTCATCTTCTATTTACATTCTTCCAAATGCTTTTTTCAATTCAATTCCTTGTTTTCTTACAAAATATATTACTAACAGGCAGGAAAGATTCTTGAAAGTGGAATCTCTTTTCATACCACATTTGAATATGAAATACAGAAAAAAACCTGAACTAACCCCCCCCCAGAAAGTGCACTATTATGGTAAATTTAGAAAGTGTGTTATTATGGTAAATTTCCCCTCTCCTTGCCATGATTGTTTATGTAAATTAATCAACCAGAGATATGGCACATCTGTATTTCTTCTCAAAACACAGAGGGCACCTTGGAAAATTAATACCAATTGAACGAATTGTCAAAGTGTTTAAAATACTTCTCAACTCCTCTAACTTCCTCCAAGGTAGTGGTGAGTTACACAGAAGATATGGTATTAGTAAATCCAGAATCAGTATTACCATATGTAGTGTTTTAAGAACAGTTAGTATGCATCAATTAAAAAAATAAATTAAAACAATCATGATTTGGTATAGTTACAGTGACAAAGCAAGCATAAGGTTTCATCAGGAATGGATAATAAACCATTGTATTCACAAGCATCTGTTAAAATCTACTGAAATAAAGAAAACACAGATACTAATTCTGCCAAATCTTTATGTATAACTTTTTTTTAAATCACTGCCTACGAAGTCAAGCAGGTAAACAACGAAGGGCAAAACTACAACCAAATTACTGATATTTCTTTAAATTTAGTCTGTATTTAACTCATCATCATTACTACTGACTCTTAGAATAAGATTGGTATTTTAAAACTAATCAAAACAATCAGTGTTCACATACTAGTCTTTTCATGTGGGTTTCTTACAAATGTTTTTTCTTTCTGCAAAGACTCTTGACTTTTCAGACTTATTTTTTGCTTATTCAGGGTCTAATGAAATTTCAATCAAAGCAAACAATTAACTTCAATGGATATAGACTAGATACTTAAAAAGTTAAGACAAAGTCAATGTGTCCCATTGACCATGCTAATTATGGAGAATTATCAGGAAAACTAATCTTCAGAGGAGTAATCTTAGATTTGTATTCTCTCCATACAACATATATAAACAGCTGGCAAATAATTATTGATACAGCTTAGAAGGCAATACATAAATCCAGAGTTTGCTTTCTTTAAATGGAGTTTCTGATATGAAAACAAGTAGAAACTCTGAGAATAAAAAGTTTTTTGAACATACTTTCTTAATGTCATCTTCAGAAGCCTTTTTAAACTCATTTTCAAAAGGACTTGCTAATTCATTGAATAAGCCCACTTCTTCACAGTTCTTCAAGAATCGAGTTGGTGTTGGTGTCTGATCTGAAATGAAGTGTATAAAATGCCCACAGTTTTATTTTAAAAATACCATTTACGAACCTACTTATCGTAAATATTTTTCAGAATAAAAGCAAACAGAAAGAGGCAACGTGCTCAGGAACTCTCTCATGCCTTGCAAGCAGCTCCTTCCTGCCTTGTGGGGAGACCAGCCAGAAGGCATACTCCACCTGCTGGAGACAAGCAACTGAAGCTTGCACTCAGTATGCCCCTTAAAGAGTTTTGGGAGTGTATGGAAACATTTCTCTGTCCAGAAACCAGAGGGAGCTATTCTTAAGCGCAGAATTTAGTACAACTGATCATTTCAGTGAGCAAGCAGGCTCTATTTTCAAATAAAGATGAGGCCTACATGAAGGCATTCATAAAATAAATAAAAAAATAGAGAAAAATGCACAGCTTATGGACAGTTTGCTTGCTTCTTTTCATGTTGTGAAACAGTAGTGACTACCTTCAAGGGCATGGAGCTTCTAAAAGAAAGCGTGATATTGTACACAAGATGGAATTGACTCCTACGATGCCTCTACAGTCAAGCTGGAATCATAAGACTTCTGGTATGCAGGCGACTGCTTCATGAAGCAGTTTCAGAAAAGTCTTTCTACAAAGTTTTTGATGCTACATAAATTCCCATTATTTCACTATCACTACCAGGTCAAAATTAACCACATTTGCCACACAAGTTACCAACACTCAAAATATTGTGAAGTGGTATTATTTGCACCTAAGGTGAGCTGGCATTTATAACTGCACTGGAACATGGCTGCAAAGAGAGAGACCCTGCCATGGTTTCATTCTTAAACACATGATTATTTGACAGGTCCCCCTTCTTATTGCAGAGAACCACATTTAGAATTTTAGAATGTATGACTGCTGTTTTAAGAGCAACTTTCTTTTTTTTTTTTTTTTTCGTCTGCTTGCCCTAACAAATTAGCCAGGTTTTATTATTAAATTTGGAAGATGTCTGAAAGCCTTTGCGAAGTCCCACCACTGGAAAAACCCCAACAAAACAGTCTGACTATAACTTTAGAATAATTAGCATGTGTTATCTTCATGCAAGAGCTTTAACATTTATAATGCAATCAATCATCCATTGGTGATTACTTCTGATCCTGGACAAACAAAAAAAAAGAAGTTACAACTGACCACGGGTATACCATGAATTCAGAGGTGGAAACACAGCAAAAACATTTTGAGTTTAAGCTGAAATTAAAACCAAAAAATCATTATCTTCCTTTTACTGTCCCATTTAAAGAACAGTAATTATAACTTCATTTTAACGTCACCATAATATGTAAAAAACACTACATATTTTAAAATTTCAGAGACAAGTAGCATCAACGAATAATTAAAAAAATACAGCTTAATCTAGTCACAGATCCTCTTAGGCATAGCCTTTATTAGCTTATGTTTTTGCTGAATGCTTATTACATTATGTAATTTAATCAATTATTAAAGTATTGATAATTGAAAAATATTTACATTATACATCGGATACAAAAGAAAGTTACTTATGGAGAAAAATACTAGTTTCAAATTCTGACAAAAGCTAATTATGTGTGAAAATATTGCCTAAGCACACACTGCAGACAACTATAGCGAAGAAAATATTTTGTATTCTCTTAACATATGTCTATGCATTATGTACAGAATATACATAAAATGTATGCCTATTCCAGCACAAAAGTGAATAAACTAATTATAAAAGTATATACTAACCAGCCACAATGACACTATCATTACGAGCCGGACCAAATTTCAGTGTCATCTCATGTTTATGCTTATGGACAGCCAAATGATCCTCATTGGTAAAACGCTGCAGCAGAAAGTTTAAGAAATAGTTGTAATTTTGAGTGCGAATAAAGTAATGCAATTCTACAAAAAGTAATTCTTACAACACATAGAACTACTGTTACTACATTAACAGACAACCCTCATAGGCAGTTATATTTTGTTCCTTGGTCAACAGTATCAAGCAGAAATATTATAAAACTCAAAAAATGTTCATAGTAACTAAACAGTAATGATATCAGGGAAATGATAGCCTAAGTACCTACATTCATCAAAGGTCCAAGATAAAACTTCAGAGTGCTGCAGACATCATCAACCGTTAGCAAACAGCCACTTGCTACACTAATGGATCTTGACAATGTTTAGTAATTGACTACCACTATTTGATTTCTGTATTGTGTGTATTACCACAATAATGGGAATTGATCTATAATCGCAAACACAGACTTTGTTGTAAAAATAAAAAAAGTATAGCTCCTGCTCCTGAGCATTTACTTTATAAAATAAGAGGCAGATAGGATGGGAAACACCGGAACAATGTCAGACATCTGAAAAGCTGGGAATGAACTAAACCTATCAGCATTTTAAAAATCAATCAAGTTTTCAGATGTATGCCAGTTTTGACATGCTTCCCCCCAAAACTGGAATACATTCTATTAAAAAAAAGCAGTAAGTAGACAAGCCAGGTGCTGGAAAATAGAAACTCTTACATTTACTAACTTGAAATTTGCTATGCATCTGTAATTGTTGGTAAAGTTAGTGTTTCAATTGAGATAATCTAAGAAAACGTTACCCAAGATGCAGGTTTCCTAAAAAGAACAAATTTCACAAAATATTCAAATTCTTACTTCTCTTTGTGAATATTTGAGTCCCAAATTAAGTTTCTGATTATTCCTCAATAACTACTCTGCATATGTCTTGTAATGGATACACACCAAGTGTCATCTCAGAAAACAATATGGAAAGTTTTGTTGACCTCAGAATACAGTCACCCAGAATATTTCTGTGAGAAAGGACACGTATGTGTGGAGCGGAGAAGGAAACTGAAAATACAGGACCACTGAAAGACAAGCCGATACAGGCCAGGCGCTTTTTTTTAAGAACTCTGTTGCCAAGGGTTCCACATGCCCAGCTCTCCATAGCCTTATCTCTAGATAGAGCACCAGAAACTTTGGTGCTCTATCACACTAAGGGACTTAGGTACAGCTTTCTGTCCCCACTATGCGATGGACAGGCTCCTTCAGAGGGAATAGGATCTCCAGATCCTGACTCCCTCTCTCTATTCTATAGTATGAGCTGACATCTGGAGAAGCCTTGCCCATTTTCACCGACACTAACTTCTCTCTTCTCCTTTATTGGAACCAAGGATTGCTGTAGCCCCACAATGCATGTTCTATGAGATTTAGCTGCCAAAACACTTCTGACAGAGCTTTCATCAAAATGTGATTCAAATAGGATGGGGACAAGTATGTTGCTTAGGAGAAGACAGTTCTCTTCAGTTATTTTTGATGCCTCTGAACATATTAGACATAAGAAACCTTAGTCCATTCCCACTTCAAATACAGAAGGTTCCATTAATATAACATTAATGTTGTCATTCATCATAAAACCTAAGTTTACTGAATAAAAATTAAAATATTTTGAACTCGAAATTCAAATAAATCCAAGTGCAGTAATATAATGAAAAAATTCAGCTCAAGATATTCTATATAACGAATGCAGGCATGTCTAGCTCGTGCAGTAGATAATGCAAATTAATTTCCTTTCAATTTACTAAATTAAAGTATTGAGACAGCTTCCTTTTAAGCAACCATCTGCTAAAACACTCAATATTTTTACTTTGCTGCTTACGTTCAGCTGTATACCTACTAATATTACTTATTAGAATACATCACAACTAAAATAGGAATTGAAATATATTTTGTGTCATGCTTACTGTTAGCATCTTCCTATATACAAAAATATACATAAATAAAAATTACACATTAAATATTTGCAGTCACCATAATTGTGAAGATTAGTGACAAGCAAACGCCACAACGAGCTCCCCACTAACATTGAAATATTCTGAGAAATACAGGTTACCTGATACAAATCAGAATGCTTATTTCTTTTTCTTTTAATGAAAGCAAATAAAGCAGGGCTAACAAATGAAATTATTTTCAGCTCAGAAAGGGTAATTTAATTAGGTTTTTTTTTCTTTTATGGATAGCATTTTCTGAATAAACACACAAAACGCTAGAAATTCTTGCCATCACCTGCTTTTCAGCAAAACATAGATAGCTTTCTACCAATTATCATAAATCCCCTTTTCTTCTATCCCTACGCATCAATTTCTCTGTTCTACTTTTATTTGATCAGTGTTAATAACTTCAAGTCAGACCATTACCTGGCCACATCCAGGGGCAGTGCATAAAAAGGGTTTGTCATCACTCATATTCCACAGGTCGTTGTGCTACCTGTATTAATATGAGAACAGAAAAAAAATTTACAAATATTGCATCAAGTTATCAGTATTTCAAAATCCACATGTAATTTTAATATTCCATGGGCAAGAATTTCTGCTTTCTGGCTATACTTGAGTATCTAAATACCAGGATTCAAGTAGAACCTGGATTCCAAGCTCTGTCAGGAAGACACACAAAACCCAATGGGGACATAGCAGGTTTTGAAGATACATCTCAATTGGAAGGTCTTCTACCTGATCTAGTTGAACATGTCTCTGCTCATTGCAGGGGGGTTGGACTAGGATGAACTTTAAAGGTCCCTTCCAAGCCAAACTACTCTATGATTCTATTTGCAGATAACATGACTAATTGCAAAAAGTATCTGAAAATACAGTAAGACAACTTGTTACTGAAATAAAAATACATTGTAATAATGAAAACAAGAACAAAGCAGCAGACAAAACAGTAGTCAAGGTTACAGTGCCAACAGATGAGAAAAAGTGGTTGACTCCTTAGTCTTTTCATAAACTTTAAAGCTTATCTCTAAAGATAAGTTAGCAGATAGCCCTTTATGTAAACCGTTACAAATTTAATTACAAAACCATATACTTAAGTAATGTTTCAGCTATACAGCTAAATTACCAACAGGCTAAAAAATATTTAAGTAGTAAATCAATTATGTTTTGTGCTGGCTTGCATACTCATCACACATACTAATGTACATACCTGCCAGATTTCACATATAAACCTGTTTCATAGGGCAAACTATCATATCCTCCTTTTCATGGCAATGAGCTGTAATTGAAAGAAAACATTAATTACTATGCATGTTAAACACATATTATTACATGATTTTGTAAAGTTAAATGATACAATGCCCACTATTCACCTACGAAACACAACAGTTTCTCAAAGAAATTATTTACTTCAATACAGCCTCTAATTAGTTATGCTTTCCCTCAGACAGAAGGAGATGCTTCTACTCTTTCATCCTGCAAGCACAGAACAAACATTGCCATCCAGCATCACCCCGCCTCAGGAAGAGAAGGGGAAACACAGATGAGACTGAGCCAACTTGTGCTGGACAATGCATAAAACCAGTATGTGGGTGCTGTGACATCAAAATAATAAAGTTCTAGTACAATGAACACATAAAATCAAGATATTGTTGTCACATCGCTAAACCAAATAGTGAAGAATAACTAACCTCAACACTAATTTTACCTCATTTTAAGGTCAAGTAACAGGGCAGGCAGGGGGGGAGCGAATGTACCAAATTAGCTAATTATCCAGAAGATGACAAGCACTCTCAACCCATCTGTGGCTCTACCCTAGAGGAAATGCATTCAACTTTAAATATGAGTATTTGTATGGAGATCTAACAACGTTAGTTCTGAACACTGCTTAGCTTGATGAAGCAAATAAAGATTAATAAAGATGTCTTTAATAATAAAGATCATAAGCAGAATAAATCCACCTCTCCCCCAACAGGCTGGTCATGAGAAGTTGCAATGCTTCTGAAACTGTCTAACCATCCTAAGAATGTATACTTCTGATACACCATTTAGCACTAGACACAAAACAGATCAAGTAAGTGTAAGCAAATCGTTTAAGGCTTAATACCTCAGAGATCAGTAGGGAACGTGTTACCTGATGCTTTTGCCTGCATATGTACAGTAAAAAACTACTGTACAGACTTTTGGGATATTACATCAAAGAGAAGGAGAACCCAGTGTCCTTGGTCATGGGCACTGAATAGCGAAAAAGCAAAACATGGAGTGGAGGAGATTCCAAAGTATCACTTCTAAATATGTATGTTCAACAGAATGAGAACTCTGAGCCGAGATCAGAAGCCAAGAGATGAATGGCTGCCAGAAACTTTAGAGTATTTGGCACTGACAACTCAGGGAAACATTAGTGTCCCAAAGAAAGGATGCCAAAGCAAATCAGGGTTGGAGATTGCTCTGCTGTTATTTGCAAAGAGTTCATAACCTGTCTCAAGTTTCTGAAGGGATGAAATATTTCTTGAACTGTCCAAACTTTGAACTTGGTACTGTCTCCAATAAAAAGTATTAACAAGGTTATGGACAAGTTTGAATACTCATGACTAAGGCTTCAGAGTAAAAAAAATAAGGCCCTTACCAATGAAGCTTTAGTATTACATCCTTATATTATCTAAAATGTCAACAAACACTTAAAAGCTATTCCATGAGCTTATTATTCTTGTTCAGCTATGCAACAATCAGATTTTTTTTATTTAAACGTAGTTTCAAAACTAACAGAGTCGGTCCCCTTTGGATCTCAAAGGAATTTGCTTTGTTAAATTTTGATCATGGGACATCATATAGTTATACATGGCTACAATAGGCACATATGGATATATACTGTGTACAGAAGAGTTATATCCATATCAGAAATATCTGAAGGGAAAAGAAACAATTGTGGGTTTTTTATACAAAGAATGAAGATTTTGATAAAAAAGTGCATGTAGGACATTTTCTCCACTCTGTTCCTATAGCTTGTTGTCAGTCTTTCACAAGTGCATAGTATCAGCCATAAAATCTACTTCAGTTAGTAGATTTTAGTTAGTAGATTCAGTTAGTACTTTTCTTAAGTCATAAGCTGTAAAGATCAATTTTTCAAGTCTGCTAATTTTCTCCTTTAAAGGAATATTACCAAAACACATATTTGCATATGAAGTTACTATCTGGTTCTGTGTTCTGGTTTGTGAAGCCTGTGAATTTTGAATGCCCAATTTATAAACTAAAAGTAAATCCCTGTCAAAAAGTGTCGGCCTCCTGGCAAACTTACTGGAAAAAGTTGGAGATAAATTCATTTCCTCATCTTTGTAGTATTATTTGACTGCAGGCTACAAGGAATTTTGTGAGGTAATGCCTTGTGAAGAGATTCCAGCTAACGTCTGAGGAAAGAAAGAAAGAAAAAAAAGAGTACCTTGAAGCAGTGAAATTTTAGTGCACTTAAAAGAAAAAAGAAGTTCACTCATGCATTCCAGCAAGACCCTGGACATTACAAATCTAAACAGAAACCAGATCCAACAGGATAGGAAAACAAAGGGCTCACGTTCGTTAGTGTAGCCAACTCAGTAAGGATTATATTTACCTGTTACAAAAATAAACGCAAAGCTTGTACCTAGAACAAAATAACTCCATGCAACCATTCATGGCCAAAGTGGCTGTCAAGCAGCTTTGGGGCAGAAGCTGTAACTCGTGGTGGACAGCAAACTGAACACAATTCAGCATCATACTACTTGCAGCACTGAAAGCTAACAGCCTACTGGCCTGAATTAGCAAAAGCACAGCAACCAGATGAAGGGAATTGATTGTTATTCTTTATCTGGCACTTGTGAGGCTACAGCTGGACCGCTGTGCCCAGTTTTGAGCCCTTCAAGACAGATGACAAAGTGGAGAGAAACCAGCAGGGGTCCCACCAAAATAGCTAGGAGGCTGGACTATTACATACAAGAGGAATATCAGGAAGCAAAGTTTGTTCAGCATGGAGAAGAAAGGCTAAGGAAGGATCTACTTGCTGTCTTACACTACCTAATGTATTGTTATAGAGAAGACACATCCAGACTCTGGGTAGCGTACAACAAAAGGATGAGATGCAACATTTACAAGACACATCATGAAAGTTACAAGCAAGTATAAGGGGAGGGAAAAAAAAGAACAGGAAAAAAAATAAATCACACAGCGAAGGCAGCTGAACACTGGAGCAGGTTGCCCAGTGTGGCTGTAGAATCTCCATCCTTGGACATATTAAAAATGAGTGGATGACATTCTGAGGAACACAAGATAACTCTGAAATTTGAAGTATACTGTAAAAGATGTCATAGCTAGAAACAGACGTAAGCAACAGCAAAAGACAATCCAAACTTGGGTAATGTTCTGAGAGGTTTAAAAGACAGCATAGTTAACTTTACAGCCCAACAACTAAATCTGTTGCTGCTAGGGAAAACAAGCAAACAAACCAACCCCATCCTTTGCCTTCTCTTTTCCTTCTGGACTGTTTGTTGCCTGACAAGAATAACAAGACTAACACATAGAAGGCAAGTTTTCAGAAACAGAAGTTTGTGATTGCCGTTCTGATTTCAAAAGATTATTAGAGACTGACTGCTCTAAGAGAATATCACAGTACGAAGAAAGAATTTACAAAATACTCTTCCCCTGAAAATCAAAATAGAAACTTAAATGCCATCTTGACAAATATGTTATTCACCCAACCAATTGAGAAATAAAGTATGCAAACTGCTAATCCAATCACTAGAGATGAATTACAGCCATCTTGGATTGTTACCCAGGCAACAGCAAACACCCTGTCCCATCGAAAAAAATAAGGTTCCTGAAGCAATCCAATCAATGTGCAACTCCAGCCTCAACTTAGCTCTTCAGATAAACTGAAGAGTTCAGTGAAATGATTCTTACTACAGTCCACTGAACTGCAACTTTCTTCTGTAAGCCTTCCAAGCCTAAATTCCTCTCAGTAGCATAACAAAGCCCATACATAGAACTCTTTTGAGTTACACGGAGAAACAGGCTCAGAGCTCAACATGAAAAAACCATGAAATAGTCTCAGCAATATATCACCTTTGATATTTAAATCATAAAGTAATCTCACTTTTTTAGTGTTTACTCCGTACTTTCAATGCAAAGGTAAAACACTTTCACACCACTCCTTTTTAAAAGGTTGTAATCCTCTTTTATCACTTTTGGAAAGCAAACAGTACAATAAAATATATAAATAAGTATACATATGTGTTTAAAATATATACAATACAGAAATAAGAACAGGTTTCCATGCAATTTACTAAGATTTAGGACAGTGTGCTTGTTTAAAAAAAGAAAGATGTTTCTATGAGATGTCATGCTAATTTTTTTCTAAATGTGTTACAAAAATAGCTGCAACAACCATTTGTATATTTTTATAAGATTTTAATTAAACATCATAGGTACACTTTTCTGGAAACTATTACTACATACTCTGAGGCTTGCTTCTAAAATACCTTCCTGTAGACAATTTGTAAAAGAATAGAATCATACACTGACTTAAGCAATGTCTCGTTGGCTTATTTTACCGGTAAAGTTTCTCCTGTTTTCTCTTAGTTCCCTACATACAGGAGCATGGGAAACACAACTGACACCTTGTTTCAATTTTTTTTTTTCTATTAAACATTTAAATAGCTGTAAAATAGTTTTAAGTGGCTTTTAAAGTTTAAATGTTTTGGGTTTGGTTTTTTTTTTTTAGTTTTAAAATAGTTTTAAGTAGTTTAAAATGTATACATATTGATAATCCCTGCAAAAACCTCTCCAAATTCGCTGAAAAAAAAATAAAATAAAATCATCCTTCATACATACCTAGTAAAGATTTGTCAGACTTGGAGCTAAAGCCTCTGAACAGTTTCCCTATAGAAAGCATGCTGTATGCCAAAAGACCTCTATGCACTAACCTGCTCAGGGGTTGTGCAGTCTCACCCTGTAATTACTTATTGTAAGCACCATGGCAATACAGAGACTGCCCTGCTGCAATTTCAAGGCTGAGATAAACAGCATGGAAGAAAACAGTCTGAACTGAACACAGAAAAGACTGATAACTATAAGCATACAAAAAAAATGAGAAAAAAAAAACTTAAAACTTTTCCATTTCAGCAATGCTATACTGGCCAACAAGCTAGAAGAGAAGAGAGATGCATGTTCTCACAAGTGTGTCACCCCCCTAAACTGGACAGTCCATAAAGGACAACCTGACAGTCTGCAGCTACAGTAGCAGCTCATTTATCTACCACTGCTTACATGTAATGCAAACGCAAGTTTTGTGGGTGGACTGACCACCCACACGCGGCTCCAACTCAAGAAACATCTGTACATTTCTGGAAGAAAATGAGAAAGTTGGACAAAACCTGCATTAGGCCATTAAGACAAATCAGAATTATAGTAGCCCATCAGCATCTAGCTTCCCTTGGGTCTGTACATTACTAAGTGCTTAAGTTACAGTATCAGTGATGTATTTTCCTACGGATGTTTGCACTTCCTCAAGACTGATCATGTCTATTCAACATTTCCTTTTATTCTTTACATTTGATCAGGGATTGTGCCTCTTTTTTACTGCAAGATACAAACTCTTGCTGTATACAGAACTGTGAACTCTTAGTAAGCTTATCTGTAGACGACATCTCAGTGTGAAATTGCTTTAGATAGCCCAAGTTTTTTAAGGTTTTACCATAAAGCTTCATTTTACACAGGAAACAAGCATAAAAGGGAAAGGCCAAAATATTTCAGTCTTTATCAAAGAGTTCTGCTTGAGGTGCATACTTTTTCAAAGTAAAGTCAAGTGGACTGAATATATTTGCCACAGTAAAGAATAACATTCTCTTAATAGTTACCTGAAGAGGTGAATTTAGTGTTTTGCTTGGCTTCGTACATGCACTTTAATAAATATCCTTCTTTAAATGAGAAAAAAAAAAAGTAGCTATTTTTGTTTTCCAAGTTTAAACACTTCAAAATTAAGAGAGATGGCTTTCTCATGCAACTAAACAAATCAACACAAATCAAAATGAACAGGGCACCTTTTATACTTTCAATACTTTCATACAGCATTGCATAGCATAAATGTTAATCACCTCCCACATTTGAGCCTGTCTTTGTTTCCACAATTTTCTATAGAGATGAACTTGCAATACACCACTTGCTAAAAAATAAATAAAACCAAAATTCGTATTTTAAAAGAAAAAAAAAAAAATCATTGCTCCACTTACCTGGAGGGACTGGAACAGCTATTTTTTCAGTTTCCTGTAGAGCAAAAGAAAGGAGAAGCAAAAGTGGTGTAATTAATACTTCACCATTACAATCCACTTTCAAAAGCATCCTGACTGACTACATTTGTGTAATGCCACAGAATTTAGCATTCCCAAAAAATAAAACTGAACAGTTAAGAGAAAGAGGAGAAAGAGTTTGAAAAATAGAAGCATTCCTCCTTATAAAGAAAGCGGAATCATGAGCTTAGTAGATTCTGCAAGAAAACTCTAAGCCATAGTCCAGAATATTTAAAGGTTGTAAACCTCAAAACTGGCAAAGAGGAAAATGGGAGCTCCTTCTTCACACTTCACTGCTTAAAAGAGTGGTTGTGCTATTTCCTAGAAGACACATGATCTGTTTCAGAGACTTCTACGGAAGAATAAGGAAAAATGTAATGCCTGCACCATAATGCTCAGATTTTTTCTTTTGAAAAGTCAAATACTGGGCATTTTTGCTGATGTTATTAGTTAACTGCTTGTAACTCCTGTCTAAGGTAAATTCCACACCTTCCTCGATTTGTCTAAGATTCTATAAATAAAGGGAGGAGTATCTGGACAAGAAGAAAAAGATGTTAGAAATAAGGACAATTGACTTAACAAGTTCAAATAAAAACAAGAACGCCGGTTGGACAGACAGTCACCTGTACAGAAATAAAGCAATTAAGTTACTTGAGCTTTGCTGAAGGAGCAGCCTTTTTCCACATGAAGGTACATTTCTGGTTAATGGAGAGCACTAATGGAATAAAGAATAGTCCTTACGCCTAACGCTTCCTGTTGGCTGAATATGGCAGCTCCTAAGTCAACCCCCTGGCTCAAGTCTTTTTCAGAGGCACCTTGATCTTTCTTTGACTTACTGGAAATTCATGCTGTGTGAATACAGCTCTTGTAGACAAGTGAAAGGCCAAGGAACCCCAGAAAAGAAATATACAGGGGTTAATATTCCACTGATCTTCTCAAAATTTACTTAGAGAGATATTCGGACCTAACTTCCCCAGCTAATTTATCTGGGTTTGAACATCATAATGTTGCCCATCAACCCAACAAACACTAGAAATCCAATATACTTTTGCTACACTACTTTCAACAAATTAAAAAAAAAAAGCTTAACAAAAAGTTAAGCATCCCTGAAATATAAAATTGAATACAATAATTAAGAATTTAATTTTTAAAAAATCTTTTAATATATCATAAATATCCCACTACAGGACTCTCATTGGTCATTGAAACATAATAATCTTTTTCTTTCCTGTAAGCAATAATATGAATGACCATTTGCATTTACCTAGAAAGGGAAACACACTATATTGCTTGGAATAGTTTACTAGAGAGAAGCTGCTATTTGAATTGAAACTAATGGAAAAGTTCTCAGGCTGAACTGAAACTGACACAGGACAAAGCTGGAAACAGTGTAGCATAAACTTGAAAAAAATGTATTGCATAATTATTACATATTGACTGGTATTTCTATCACTAACTATATCCAATCCCTCCTTAGAGTGCACATTATTGATGTGAAGCAAATGTAGTTAAGTTATGCAGGAGGACAATAACTTGAAATCTACTCATTATTCCAAAAGAAAAGTTAATGATATTGAATCATGTTTGCTCCTCTGAAGACAGTTTAATGCATTGCTTCTTACGGAAATTCAAGATCATTTTAAGAAACCGTAAAAAAACCCCACCATGCTGAGATTAGAAATAACATATAAACTTTTAAAAACAGTAGAGCTCCTCAGAGATATAAATGTCCATTTGTAAGTTTAAACTGATTTATACTGGAAGGAAAGAAAAGAATAGCTAATAACAGAAAAGGAATTGTAGGCAACAGATATACCCAACATTTAATTAAACAAAATTCAAAAGAATACCATATTTCAGGCTGCTCAAGACTTTGTCACAAAACAGAAGCAGCATGAAAATCAAAATTATTTATAAAATTATGTATGATCAAATTTAAGACTGAAAACATCTTATGTTAGATGCTGCATAGTCTAGAAGTTTCTGGAAAAAGACACACCAAACATGTTCTTATTTCTGAACTCAAATCTGGATAGAAACATCAATTACACTGTGAAGAAGATCAAAGGATCAACTAGATGATTAAGTGTTAGCATGCAATATCAGTATTAATATATAAGCTCATAAAGGATTTTTTTAAAAAGCTGTTTCACTCCATCTACACACTAAGAGTTTTTTTATTATTACACATTTCTCTTTATGCATTATATAACAAGCAGTCCCTGACAAAGTTATTGTTTTGTTTAATATGACAACTTTCTGATTTTGATTCTGGAATGCAGAATTACGAACACTATGAGAATGCCTAACTTGACTATAGTCTGTCCCTCTGAAATTAGGTCTGTAACTGGATGTCCACTAGTAGTAACTTCTATTCCAGTAGAAGGCTGAAGAAATCATGCCCAGACATTTATGGAACCATAAGGAAAAGTCCTACTCGTCCTACAAGCTAGTGCTGAATTTAGCATCAAACATAGACCTAGTAGAACTACAAGCTTAACTTCAGGAACATTTGTTTTCATTAACTCCATCTAGCTTTACACTCAGCAAGAGCTTAGGACATTCACTGCCACGAGTAGAATATGACAAGAAGAAAACAAAAATATTATTTTAAAAGATGTAAAAGAAAATACACTTTGGCCTTATTCAGGGTCGTTATTTGGAAAGAGGCAGATGACTCAGAGCTTCCAGCTTTATTAGAATTTCTCATTCTAGTGCAAGGAAACAGGTGACAGTATCACCAATTGAAGATAAACATTCTGGGAGAAAGTAACATAACAAAAAGCAAATGAGTGATACTGAGTGCATGGACAGGACACGGAAACATACTCATGGATCCCATCTCAAGAACAGGGAGGCAGAAAGGTTGTAGAAAGAATAAGACTGCAGAAGCAACATGGCAGCACACATATCCCTTAACTCTTAACATCAAGTTGCACCGTGGCATAAAGCATTTGTGCCTAAAATATCACGCAGCCATCATTGCTTGAGGGCCTGTGATGTGTTTTTTCACATGAAAGCTTCAGACACCCTTTAAGACAAGTCGAGATACAAAATGCACAATAACGGGCAAAGTCAATGGGGCAGCTGGTCCAGAAGGACCACGTCCACGGCCAGACCCCAAACAGGCTAACACCTCCCGCTGGTGCAGCAAAGCTGCTCTTACCGCCCAGCACCCCCACACCCTCCCCTCCCCGACACCAGCACCGGGTACGGACCCAGGCCTCCCTTCACAGCAGAAGATGGATGCGGGGAGAGGCCTGCTCGGAGCTGAGGCGGAAAGGCCGAGCCCGGCTGCCCCCTTCCTCCCGCCCTCCTCCGTGCCTCACACCCCC
>JAHREE010000444.1:6103211-6139983 GCA_033628505.1 Tringa tobata
CCCGGCCTGAGGGAGAAAGGCAGAGCGGAGCTGTGACTGGAAGTGGCGGTGCCGCGGTCAGGCTGCGGGGCGGTCACGCACCGCAGAGAGGTACTGGGAACGCCTCAGGGCCCGGCGGGTTACGACTCACGGACAGAAAATAGAGGGCGCCTCCGGGAGCGCTTGGAAGTGTTCAAAAAGTCCCTGGTATTTAATTAGTCATTTTTTTTGCGTCATGAGCAGGTTCACACCCAAGTAATGAAAAAAAAAAACCAACAAACAACACTTTTTTAGTCAAGCGTAATCGAAACGAGATTATCATCACCTCAACAGCAATGTGTTCCCGAGGTCCCCACTTTAATCACTTACACGTTCTTTATCGTTGTCACTTGATATGGGGGTCATTATTTTAATGGTCGTTGACCACTGTTAGTAGTATTAGTGCCAACTAGGCAAAGTGCAAAAAAATCCATGTTCTGAGTAAAACACTGGGAAACATATATAAAAGCTGCTGCAAAATCTTTATTTGATACAATCTGTGCCATAAATTTAAATTACAAAGTGGTCTGCGTGCTACAAACTGCCTCCAAAGGCACAAGGAAGAGGATATGTATGCTTTATATAGGGATGGGAACACACCATAGTGTCTTAGGAGTTAGTTTGCAGGAGGCCAGCAGCTTATAGGGACTACTGATGTTGCTGTCACTGGTTAAGCCACAGGTGCCACACAGCAGAGATATACTCCACATCAGCAACTTGAACACCCACCAACAAACACGATGAATAGTCACTTTCAACAGCTGCATGCTAATGTTAATGGTAATGTTGCTTTTATAACCTACAATGCAGTGTCTTCTGATCCTCAGATACAGTGGAGGTTGTACCCGTTGTAGGTCCAAAGGTGGGAGACAACAGGACAGTTAGAATTCCCTGGCTTTGTGCTCCCTACCTCAAACCCAAGAGCAAGCTTGGTTTGGTTACGAGGTGCGTCCAGAGTCTTGGTAGCAGTAAAAAGGGAGTCTATAAAGGCCTGAAGAAGAGGTTATAAGTTGCCTGCTTTTTTGTTTTCTTCTTTTCCATCTTACACCCATTGTTTGGGAACTGAGGTGAACAGGCAGATCTGCACTGCTTGTCGAGTGGAGACAAACACCAAGTAAAAGATAAGTATCAATGGCTAAACCCTTTAATGGCAAGGCAGGATTTTTCACTTTAAAAAAAAAAAAATTACCTAAAAAAAATTTTCAATCTATGTTTTGTGTTAACAAGTATTTCCAGCACCATAAAGCAAATGTGGATGCTGTACCGGTGGCATGACTGAAATGTAACATGTTGCTGTACGCTAACATACAAAGTATACCATTGATGAAATAGTGTACTTGGCTTAAGAAGTGTAGCAGCAAGCAGGCCGTTTGCAACAAAGAAATTTGCTTGTTCCTGGAAGGAAGCAAGCAGTTAGAGACATGTTTTTTTTCTCGGGAACCCAGTGGTGTGGACCTCCAGGCATGAAACAGATCTTCCCACAGCTCTCCTGAATGGAGAAGAAACTGGATGTTACACTCCTGTATATACACAGCATGAAGGCACATGGATTCAACAAAATGTTAAATGGCAACCCTCTTCTTTTACAAAGAAATTGCCCTTGTCTGTCACGATTCCCACCCTGGAATGTTTTGCAAAAAAATGCATTCACAAGCTGTTTGATCTGAACAATGTCAAAACCACCATTAAACACTTGTTTATTGTAGTTTTTAAGGCACAACAGCTGATGTTGTATTTTACATGCACAACTCAGCTGTTGCTTTCAGGAGTAGTTAGAAGAGCTGTTACTCTAGGGACCGTGTTCACTTTAATTCAAACAGATCTTTATAAGAATTACTTCTGTTAATTTCATACTGTTTCCTATCTGCTTGACCTGCTGCTAAGTCCCCAAGGAAGTGCACTGGTGCACTAAAGAGCAGTGTAATTTCTAATCGCTCACCACATTTCTGAAACTCAGTTTTACTTGGAATTTTATCTTAAACTCCCTGAATCTCTGAGAATAGACTCACAGTTTTCCAACTGTCTCTCCCAGACAGAATCAGTTTTGCATGTGGGTAGTAGCCAAGGCTGCCAGAAGAGGTTTGTTCCCTTGAAGAAGGTGCAGTGCAGCTGTTTGAGCAGTTTGTGGGGCCTGAAAAGCTGTTCCACTTCTCTCCCACAGCTCCGTGCTGGTGAGCCAGGTTTATCTCAGGGCGGTAAGAACAGCAAGTGACCACTAGCTGTGGTTCATTTGTGTGGCCTTCTTTCCAAGAAAGGAAAGAGGAAGATCATCCCAGATTTTCTGAGCCTTCTGAAGACTTCCTGTGAAATCATAAAGATTGTCCCCATCATTTTGTCTTTATTTTTAGAAAAGCAACAATCTGTTTCATCTTTACTGCTGGCAGCTCGTTTCATAGGTACATCATGTAGTGGATCAGTCCTACAGTGACATGTAGTTTCACTTTGCAACCCTGAAATGAATTGCTATCTACACATATCAGACTGTGATTGTTACAACCCATGAATATCAGCAGAACAGACGTTGCATCCAAATGGCATTTTTTCTGGTGACTTCTTAAAGAGATCTATCAAACCTTTATAAATATTCAGTTTTCCATCCAGAAAGCAGGTAATAAGGAAACTGGGCACAGTACCTGTAAACTGGCATATCCACCTGGTAGATATGGGTTGGTTTTCTTCCAGGTACAGACAAATTTTGGCAATTGTAAATCGGTTCATTTGAACAAGTAAAATCCTGTACAGTGCTGAATAAATGAGTATGTCCAGAGTGCTTTGCACCAAAAGGTCTGCAAGAATTCATAATTTATTATTAATAACTTATAAAACATGAATGTCTGTTCTATATTTGCTGAAGGAGAAATCCTGGCTAGTCAGGAGGAATCCCATTGTCCAAAACCGAAATAAAAAGTTCTCCTTCTAGATCGAAACCTGTTCCTTCAGGTTAAATTTTATCTCTCAGCAGAGGATTATTACCTCAAAGCATGTCATGAACTCACACTAGTCTTTTTTTAAAGTCTGTTTTGAAGAGGAGATGTGTCTGGAAAACCAATATATTCCAGTAACCCTTAATTGTTGGAAGAGCCCTAAATGACAAAATCAGATCAAAGGCCTCCTAAGATTGTCCTAATGTTTGTGAAATATTTTAAAATGTAAAGTAGTGTTATTACCCCAGGGTTAACTCTCTAGAACTTCCAGATTTATGATGTACTTCACAGGGCATTGATTGATATTGATTTACAAAGTCAGGGTTTTTCAGTGTTTTTCACAGCCTGGGCAGTATTTCAGTCCAGAGAGTATCTTGCATTCCTGCCTATTCCATTCACAACTGTGTGGTTGAGTCTTCCCATTCAGGACTGCATAGGTCCTCTCAGGTAACTGGAGCAATGGCTTGTGGAAAGAAGGTATATAGAGCAGAATTAATACGCTTCAGAATATTTAAACCAACTTAGCTCTGGGAAGAAGGAATGAAGCCATTATGAGATGGCTCTGCTTTAAGTAGAAAATCTCTTGGTAACTCACTCTTAATACCTGTTTACCTTATTGATTATTAGTAGTTGGAAAATCTTGACATAAGTAATGTTGGGAGTTCTAGTTGCTGGGTTGGCTGGATTGGAAGTGATTCTTTATAGGAAAGCAGATGATAAAAGTTTTTTCTCATCATTGTGAACTTCTCTTTTACAGGGGAAAGGAACAATCTGCTTCTCGAGTGATCTTTGTCCCCCAGAGTACTTACCTAAGCTATTTATTGCTAAAATTAGTTTTCTTTTAGTCTCAACAGCTACTTTTAGTAGAGAGCTGAAGGAAATTAACAAAATAGGGCTAATTTAGGCTGTAGAGCATTCTGCTCAAAAACTGATTAACACCTGAGTCCTAGAAATGGATGGCATTAACCACAAACATCATACCGTGTTGTGAAAGTATGCCAATGCTATTGAGACCATTGATGCTATTTGAATAGAAAATCATTATAATCCTTGTCATGTCATTTTTGGGTCTTGTAAGATCCGCTTTAAATGGGACAATGATTATATACATAGAGTCTACTACTACCATAACCATTACACATCAAAATGGGATGTTGTCAAGAAGAAAACCATTGTACTACAGCAGAAATTCAGCATGGAAAAGAGGTGTTCTTATTTTCATCCTAGCCCCTGTGGAAGGATCGTTCTAGTGGAAGGTGAGACCAAAGCTGCAGGGCAGCCTTGCCAGAAAAGACTGGTAGAGCTGCTCTCACTCTGGATAACAAGCCCTATTGTCCAGCATTCAGGTTCTGCTGGTTTGCTTCAGGATGCTGTACAACAGTGTAAATATGTAAAAATATAGCTACCCTTTTGTGAAACCCAGCATGACACAAGGTGGAAGTGACCCTGTATTTTTCCAATTCATTTTATACTTCAGCAAAAATTATAAATTGTCTAAAAAATTCTGATGCCATATGTTAATGTAATGTTTATTTGTATTTGCAATATAACTCAAAGTAAAAGGAAACATTAGATTCATGAATTATGCTTTACTTCTATTACACTGTGCGTGCCAGGATCACCACATTCAGGGTGAGCTTTCATGTATTTAAAAATCATTATTGTATATCTACCCAGTATCTTTTATTTATTTATTTTTGAGCAAAAGTACTAATAAAACAACCCACTGATGCTTAATCAAAGTAATTGTTATAAATACACATAAAATGCAGAACCTTTGGAACGAAAGTGCCTCTGCATGTATTACTTCAGAACATAAACTCACTTAACTATGATGTTTTACTCAGCTGACTCACTTATTTCCCAAGGTTGGTTCAGGCTTCCTCTTTTGTTCAATAAACAGCTGGTACCTGAAATGGTCAGTTGACTGGATAAAACACACAGAGATTTCTAGTTTACAGAATATCACTGGATTAAATGAAAATAAATTCAGCAATGCTTTTTATTTCTAATAATAGTATTAAACACATTTTTAACAGAAAACAAAGTTCAACTGTAAGTTGACACTATTAGCTGCACTGGTTAGAACACAACGTCGGCAGCCCAAGACCTTTCGTAGGATACACACTTTCTGAGAAAACACAGATCCAGAGAACAGCACAGACAGCCAAGACTTTGCCATATTAGAGCCAGTGTGTCCAAAAGTATCCATAAAGTTTTGTTGATGAAGTTGAAGAAAACCAAAATGGAGTGATGTTTTGCTAGCAGGCTCTTCTGGAGGTAGAGGCTTTTTGTGCAAGGGGAATTGCAACACCAGATTCTTAGTTTTAAAACAACAGTACCTAGGCTACTTTTGTTAGATTATTTTTTGTTCTTCCTGTTTCTCAGAATCATGTAAGTGTTCCCAGACTTTTTGGGCAATATATTTTGGCTGTTCACAATCTGCAAAGAGAAACAGGAAAGGTAGCTGTCCGGTGCTAAAAAAAACATCGGAATTACTAATTCCTGTTTGGTGTTTTGGATAACTGATCTATTATGGCTATTTGTGCCATGTAAGGAGCAAAAGCAGGGTACACATATATCCACCAGGATTGTGGCAGAAGGATTTTTTTCTGCCTCCGCTCTCTCCCCAGAGACTATAGTTCCAGTTTATAATAACTGGTGGGAGGGGAGATGGTATTATATTCCATTAATACATGCAAGATTCATTTGCTTAATTGTAAATGATGTACCTTCCAACTATGAGTTTAAATTCTCATACACTTGCAAATTGTTTTGGGATCACTGCCTGAAAGGCACTGCTTAAATGAAGAATATTCATTATTGTCCGAAAGCTCCTCAGTCTGAACCACTTAAGAGAAAACCTGTGGAATCATTTTGGCTTCAGGGCACAGGTTCTGCCCTCTAGGACCTGGTGCCAGACTGAATCTGGAGAAACAGTTGTTCTAATTCAGCTGACTACTGCCATGCTTTGCATGGCTCAGATGAGCTATTTTTAGATTACTATAATTAATTTTGCTCATAGTTACAGAAAGGTGATGTATGTTCTTATATTCTGTACCTAAAGTACAGAAACTCTGGACAGTCTGCCATTTCTAAATTCTTGGAAAGGTCCCTGTCCCTAATATTCAGCCTTGATGAACATACCGGTTCTCTGGCACGCCTGCGTTCGCTCCCATCTGTCGTGCTGGCGCTGTTCCCACTCAGAATTATCTATGCCAATTTCAACAGGGCATAGGTGCTAACCAAACATGGTTTTAGAGGGACAGCTTTCATAACACAGCAAGTGCCATCTCTTTTGCCAGGAGATCCCGCTGTTTGCAAATAATTCCAGCTTAAGGCCACATGCTTCATTACATGGGATCACATCTGTAGATGCTTGTGGGCATTATAAAAAAAATCAACAAATGTCTACTGTATTTCTCTTTCAGTTTGGCTCAGTGCTTGGAATTTTGCACGTGGAGCATAAATGCTCTGCACCTTGTTAACAGGAGAGAGCCATAGGCTGTTATGTGCTCTCTTAACAGGTCAGTTAGCAGTCTTAACAGGTTTCTGCATCAAAGCTGGGGCAACAAAACTGCAGAAGTTTACCAGAGCTGCTCTGCTTTTTCAGGTGGCCCTTGATTGCTTTGTGTCTATAGTATATTCTGAGGAGAGAATGATAGAGCATTACCTTTTTTGCTTCACAGATTTTGTCTTTCCAGATCTGAACAGATTTGTGTATAAGGCATATTCTGTCCCCACCCAGTTGTAAAGTAGCATATATATATACAGCAAAATTAATGTTGCTTATTAAACTTAATAGTCTATGTAATGCTCTGTATAGGATACATAAATATAACAATAAAATATTATACATATAGCATTAGTATCACCTTAATTTAATGTAGCTGCACTTGACTCCTGTTTTGCCCCACCGAACAAATTACTTGTGTTAGCAGAATTACTCTGTACTGTATAAGGCTAGAAATGGATTAAGAAAGAGCAAAACCCATCCATGAGCCTCACCTGGGCAGACCACTACACTCAAATTTAAAATATAATTTTGTAGTTAAGCAAAAGAATATTTTTTCCCAGAATATTTCTCAAAAAAAAATAGTAGTTGGAATAAAATAAGATTCAGGGCAGATAATCTCCAGCCATGCATTTCCAGTCACAATTACTTACTTTTAGATATTTCACTGTCCAGCCAGGATCTGTGGAAAAGAAACCAAAAAATGCAACACCCATGGTGTTGGGTTTTTTTGCAAATCATAAGAGGTATTTTCAGTCGTTTTTGTTTTTACTAGCAAAGAACCTAAGGCTGTTTTAAATTATATTTTACATCTTCCTGAAAAATCTTGAATTTAAGAATGTGCAGAAGAGTCAAATTTTTAAAGGTCTAACATTTTCAAGGCTGCAAAGTGACAAGTAGACACATAAATATATTGGAAAATTCAGTTGAGAGTCAAGGTCTAAAATTACCAAACATTTGTACTGACTGTACATTTCAGACCAGTAATGTGTACATTTCTGATTTGTTTGTGGTTGTTGTTCAGCATAAGTTTATGAAATCAGGTACAGTTGACAAGATTTCATATGCTTTGAAGGATACTTAATGTGCTTCTCCTACGTTATTGAAAAGTCGAACTTCTGAATAGTGTGTTGAGCTCAAGAAACCAAAATAACCAGTCTCATTTCACAATACATTACTGTATCAATTGTTCCTAATCTTTCTAATCTTGACCTCCTATCACCTGTCTTCTGTCCTTAGTCTGTTTGGCAGCTAACCTCATCTTCTGGACTCTGATTTGTTTTCCATACCATTTGGAGTCAGATACATACTCTTTTTTTATTTCCTTTTTTTATTTATTTAAACTTCCCCTGGCTCCTAAAAGTACTCCCTCGAAATAATTGTATTCCTTGGAAATCTCCTGTCCCTCAGGGGGAGGGAGCAGAGTTGCAGTAGAGCTGTGTGGTGGTGTTATTATCATGAAATGAAAAATCTCAGGGCAAATGCTTGAGGGAGCAGGGCTCCCAGTAGCTCTTGAGGGGCAAAAAGAAGGTTCTATTCTAGTGCAATCAGACCAGGAGCTGCCTCGTGTGGGGGCTTGTTGTGGTTTTGGGTGAGCTGTATTTTGATTGTTCCTTACCAGTCACAACAGCAGAGTTAGAAGACAACAATCTGGCTACCCGGTAAGAGTCTCAGCTGTGAGATGTTGCAGTGAGCAGCTAGTCCATTATCTCTCTATCCAAACCTCAAATCTTTCCTGTAAAAAAATGAAATCAGCCGTGGTACTCTTGTTAGGCATCACCTAATGGCAACACAGGCAGGGCAGGCAGTGGAGCAGTTGTAAAAAGCACACCTGTGTTTGTTTACACATCTTGGAAGCTTTGGCTCATCGAAACTGCTATCTCAAGAACACTGATAATTGAAGATAGCTAATTTGAAAAAGCTAAGGCTGGATTGTTCCGATTCATGGCTTGATTGTGTTTTTAATGCATCTAAAATGACTAACAGTGTGTATAAATAGTGACATCCAGTGTTCAGTTAGATTAACCACAGGTCCATGTTCCTTAAGGTCATTCAGTTAAAAGATTTATTACAGACCCTGTTTAAAATGCCTGTGTAAAGATAGTAGGCTAATTTGAATATTAACTACCTGCCAACTTCAACACACGTCCACAATAAAAATTTCCTTCCTGACTTGTTGGGAAACAAGAATGGTGTGGCTCTTGTATAATGCTTTAACTTTCTTTTTTTATGACAGCAAGCGTCTGATTATTCCCAGGTGTTCTTGATTTCTTCTTTCTCTGCTCCTGTTGCTATGAACATGGCCATTAGGGCAGCAGTCATAAAGGATGTGTTCACCACTTCCTTCTCTGTCTGTCTCCTAACATAGCCACAAGTCCACCGTCTTCTATCCACATTAATTCCCTGAGGTATCCACACACTATTTGTGTTGACTGCCTTAATTTTGATCTTCTCTAATCATTCCCTGCCAGATGGCAGTTAAAGTTTAATGGTCCCTGTAAAAATAGTTCCCTTTCTTCTTTTAATCAGTCACGTGTGTTTGCTTAGCTAACTGTTAGATGTTCAGAAAGCATGAAGGGACCACCAACACAATTACTTCAAAATACACATCCGTATTGTGATTTCAATGTTATGTAAAAGTAAAGGGTTATAGGGTAAGCAAGATTCCTGGAAATTAGAGTGGGCTATACAACCTTAAATTTTCTGTGTTTCTTTAGTATATTAGAAAGACAAAAGTAATTATTTGGACATTTCATATAATGAAATGTAGATTAGTTTTAGTATCTTTTAGGCTCATTTGTTTGTGTATGCCATGCTAGAAAGGGTATGAGTATTATGCTTTTAGGGATGAAGTGAAACAATACACTTAAGCAGATGCTTAGCTTTAAGGACATGTGTATGGCTAATGATAGACAATACAGCCTTGAGCAAGGTACTTCGGCATAGGCTTAATGTTAGGCCCCTAAGTAGTTCCACTGAAGTTATTTACCTTCTTGCATGTTTAAGACTACGTATCAACACCTAATGACACAGAATATAAAACGTGTTTCCTTGATTGAAGTTTGCTGATTCTTGAATTCAGTTTGCTGAATCAAGAATTTAATTTGATTGCATATTCATGCTATGCCTAAGTAGTAAATCACTTAAGAGGCAAGTGGTTTAAGCCATACTCACACCTATGGAGTGAGTAGGCGTTATTGTACCATTGAGGAATACGGAGAGCCTGGGAAACCAATAGGCTAGAGGTCTAATCCAGCTCACCGTGCTGCCAGAGCAAAGATTGCTGTGGAATTAAATGGAGGCTGGATCAGGCCCTGAATGGCTTGCCTAGAGCAATACAGGAAATATATAGTAGAGTCACTAACAGAACCCAGATCTCCTGATTCAAATTAGACTTCTTTTGTATCCAACATCTGTGTACACTGCAACTGGATGTGTCATTGCAGCTCATACAGGCTAGATTCTAGATTAAAGCTCGCGTGAGAACGCCTACGCATACTGCAGGCATCACACCCACCTACACATCCCAGTAATATGAGACTAGCAAAGCACAGACCATCCTACACTATTCTCTCTGGTGGGAGACTGAGAAAATTGGGATCTTCTACCTTCCTCCAAACTATGTTTTAACAACCATTTCCAAAACATATTACCAGTTATGACAAAGTATGCACTGCCCTGCAACAGTATTCCCTGCGCCCTTTTTTTTTTTTTAGTCTGTTTTAAATGACAGTGGTGGAACTCAATTGTATGGAACTTCTGATTACCGTAGTGCTTTTTGATTTTACTGTGAATGCCTGGAAGTTGGACAACAAAGTGAGTTGCTTCAGCTCCACTTTTTTCTCCGTTATTCCTTAGCTAGTGATAAGCAATTTGGTTCTCACATAACAGAAACAGCCATGATATTTTGCTTCAGATTTTGACCTGAAAGGAGAATTGTCTGTGCTTCACCTAGGTATATTTACTCAGTTCCTTCTTACATGCAGCTTTTTGGGGGTAAGATCTAGGCCAGAAAGCAGAGACGTAGATGGGACTGTTTGTATTATGATAATAATGAGATGACCTCATTGAGATCAGGGCCTCAGGGTACTGGATGCTAGGAAAAAACGTAATAAAAGTCAATCCTTGCCCAAAGGAACATGAAGCTAAATACACAAGCTATTTTGTAAATCTGGGCTACAGAGAAGTTGATTTGCCCGATGTCAGACTGCGGCAGTTGCTAGTGACTCACTCTCGACCTCTTGTGCCTTATCCAATGGCCTTAACCCCAGCAGCATCCTTCTTCTCTATTTGTATTTAATTAAAATGGCAACAGAGCCTAGCTTTGCTAAATTTCCATATGTCTGAGCTATAAAATCTGTCAGCTATGGAAAAGTAGACATATCTTTCTTTTTCTCTCCCCTAGTTTTCTCTCTTGTTTCCATATCAGAGAAACATGCACTGGTTCCTTCCCTGCTTGGCTAAGGATTGCAAACATATAAACGATCAAAATAGAGCTTGCTGGGCTGATGATGGCTAATAGCAGGTGTCGAAGTGAAGGCGTTCCCCTACGGACACAACCCATCAAGGTTGGGCTGATGCCCAGTTCATAGGAGGGAACATGAATCTTTCAAATGGAAAGGGAGATAAATTGCATCTAAACACTCTAATGATGATAATGTAGAGAGACAGATGTGGTAACTGAGTATTAGAATCCCTCCATACGCTCTTTACTTCTATTATACTATCACATTATATACTATTGACTAACATAAGCCAGATGCAAAACCAGAATGTTGTTTGAGTTTATCCTCCGGACTTCTCCAGATTTGTGCACCTTATAGGTAGGAATATTTTTCACTGGAAAGCTGTCACAAAGGTCATTTTTATAAACATTTTTAACAACTTCTGTTAAAATAGTCACGCTATAAATATTGAGACAACTACAGCTCAGAAATCCTGATTCTGGGCACAGAACTTTGTTTCCTTGCCCCTAGTGTGGCCATGCACACCTTTGCAAAGAGGTGTCATGTGAAGACTTGTAATTCAGAAGTAGTTTGGATCTGCTTTACGTGAAGTAAATGACATAATGATTTCACAAGGTGAAAGGCAGCAGAGAAGGAGGTCTGCACTGCCAAGTGAGTCTAAGCGTGGAGAATATGTAAGAACCACACAGAACATTTCTATACCTGATGCAGTATATGCCAGTTGTTAAGGCAGAAAGCCAAAGGTAATGAGCACTGTGAGAATTAGGAGAGCTCCTTTTTGGCCCAGGTTCTTGCCTGTAATTGAAGCACTATCCTCTACTGATCATTCAGGTGCTATCAGAATTATTTTATCCAGGCTTCCAGGGAGAACCAATCCCTAAAGAGTGGAGGAAACTTTCTTTACATTATAGCTCTGTGCTAGAGGAAAGCTATGGGTGTGACTCATGAGTATTCTTAATAGTTTTCAAAGAAAGTGAAATTCCTAAGTGAGGTTCTGATTTTAATTTAGAAAGTGATTTTTATGCGAGTTGCAAGATGAACAGAAAGCCATGTGTATGTTTATGTATCTATGGTATTACAACCTATCATGAAATGTACACTAAAATGTCTTTATTGCATTTATTAGAATTTATATTTTGAAATATTTCTAAACAGTATTAGGAAAAAATAAGGCTAATAATAGCCTTATAATATTCTCCATCAGTCTGTACTCTCCATCAGTTTTAACAATAGACTCTCTCTTTTTCTTCAACCAGCTTCTAATGTGTTCACAGACAAGGAGTGGTTATAAGACATTCTAATCTTATTCCTGAATAATAGATTTTATCTTATTTTATCCTACTGAGCTCCTTCTCACCTACAACACTGAATTTCAAGGAATTGGTGACTACTTTGTGATGCTGAAAATTTCTTTCTATTTCTCTTTTGGCTTCCAGCCTTGAAATCTTTTTTGAAGGAGAATCTATACTTGAGAAAATAGTCAGACCGAGAAATCAAAGACTAACTAACTTGGCAATCTCATTAAAGCGCACATAGTAGTCATTTAACTTTGCTCTCCTTCTACATTCTGTCTTTGTACATTTTTACTTCAGTTACAAATAATTTAGGACCAACACTTGCTTTTACTTTTTGCAAGGGACCAGTGACAATTGTGTGCTGCCTAAATAATCAAATCTATTTTTTAATCTATTCATTTTATGGTTTATTATAGGCCATCTGAGTTCAGATGCACCCTTCAGAAATGTCGACTTGGTAAAAACATTCCAAAACTTTTCAAGATAAGGTAATCATCTTGGGAAGCACAGAAAGTATAACTGACAAATCAGAACAATAAATAAAATAATTACTAAAATTGTGAAGAACATGCAAATTTACAGATAACTATAGTAGCAAAAATAGTTTCCTGGTATTTCTATTTAAAATAGTGCTTTTCTGGGAGGCCAGTGATGTACTATAATGAAAGGGAGGAACTGTCAGTTTAATCTGAAACTAGAAATTAAAAACAATGGACTTTACTGCAAATTGGAAACAATGGTAACCCCCTGTGATACAGTCATTGAAAAGCAGACTGGCCAAAGCACTACACTTGACTGCATACCTGCAAGGACGAGGCAAACTACTGCCTCTATTTCTTACTGCTCACATTGGTCTGGGAAGACACATATTTAATAAGAAACATTAAATGCACTATTTTTGTGAGAGGACAGTGCACAAAGTTGTGTTAGTCAAATTATGGGAAGGACCTCCTTTGGCTATCCATAACTACTTAAGGACATCACACAATTCATTTCTCTGTTTATCAGTAAGACATTCTTTGAATCATACAAAACCAACTATACTGGTAGAATTAAAAAAATAAAACAAAAAACAAAACAAGAAGAAAAAAGGAGTTAATAGTAAATTATACTTTAACTACAAATGGAAGTAGACTAACAGATCTATCATCAAATAATCTTCCATGCTACCATCTTTTTGCCTTGTGGTGACAGTAAGAAATAGTTTTATCAGAAAGACATTTGCATCGGGTTTTCATGCAGAAGGCTTTTCTGAGAAACAGAAACCCAAATTATAGTATTAGCTGAGATAAGTACAGCAAAGCAAATCCATCTCTCTCAGAAGAAACAATATCAAAGAGAAATGAGTAGCTGTATAATGTATGACTGCTTCTGTCAGAGTTCATAAGTGGAAGTTACACTGGTATATTAAACTGGCAGCTTACCCCCTTTGATTTTACTGTACCCACCTAACTCATGAGGAACACATAAGAACATTAAAGAACTGCTTTTGCACCTGTTATCCTTATATTACGCTTTGCATTTTTAATGCTTAGCAGAAGCTGCTGGTGTTTAAAAATCTTCACCAAATGTACCCATGCAGCATGGAACAAAGCTGAAGTCATTAAACTGCATGTCATACAACAGAATCATCTTGCATTTAATTACTATATTTCTAAAGCAATTACTGAATTTGGCCCAGGTGCCTGCCTAGAGGGAAGCCAAGTTTTTCCTCCAGTTTGAGAAATTAGCCTCCATTGCTTTCTCTGCAGAGGAGGAGCGTGCAGGAAGGGTGCTGCGGGGCATAGGTGGCCACCAGCAAGTAGTGTGCTGTGCAGGGTGCCTGAGTGCCAGCAGGCACGGTGCGGGAGGGAAGGCTGACACCACAAGCTAGCCTTTCTGCAGGAGTTAGAACAGAGTCAGCCTTCCCTTTTCGATTGCATACCACTATTTGTTTCTTTACAGAGGAGTTCACGTCCTTGAGTTTTTCTCTTATTTTTCCTATATGTTCCAATGATAACTTCCCACAGAGTAAATATAAAATGTGTTTTTAACTGCAAACAGGCATTTAGTAAATGTCAGAAATAACAGGATACTAGAGGTTTGGAAACAAGTAAACGGCAGTCATAACAAATGTGTGCTAAAGAAATTGGCTCATCTAATTTAAAATAGTAAAATGACCAAGTTCCAGGACTGAATTATTCCCAGAAGTAATACCATGACTTCACTCAGGAAGCATTAACTCAGTGGGATTATAGCTGGAACATTTTCAACCTTAAGGATTCATCTTTAGAAACATCATTCTTGGAGTGCAAAATATCCTGTATACCTCCCAGTCCTGGAATAGGCTTCTCTTAGTTACATTTCTGTATATCACAAACTTCAATTTCATTGTGAGTCATTTTGCTGTTCAATAACTGTATAAAATGTTAATTTTACGTCAGTAAGGGTTAAGAGTCCAAGGAATTCAGCTTTGATTGAAATGTGGGAGTTCCCTACACACTCTTGAAAGTCCTGTCTCCTTCACTTTTTTGTCCACAGGAGAAAATCCCATGCAGTTACTTATGGCCTCCCTGTAAGATGTGATAAGGTACCTCCAGAGATAAGAGATAAGGTGATCTCCTACCATGAAGTGGATTGTTTAGTGTGGTGAGGAAAAGAAGTTGCTTTTATTTATTCATTTACCAAAAATACCCACATGATTGACACCTAATTCAGGTGCGCAAGGCTGCATGACATGAAGAGCTCTGGGGAAGCTTTTTCCCCTGGATTTTTAGACACACTGTGGAAATTTCTTGCCTGGTGAGAAAACCAATGGATTGACAAAAATACAAACAGGAACTGCAGTAAAGCAGTGTCTTGGTCCAGAGTGCTATAGAGAAAAAAACATCACTTCCATAGTACCCTATCTTTCTTTCTATTACACAAGAAATCAGATTAAGCAAGATTGTGCTAAATTCCACTCATAAATACTGTACAGAAAACTGACAGTCTTCAAGCTTTTATTATTTTACTTTAAAATGGGTATGGTGCTGGTCTTGAACTGTTGTTGATAAACGTTTTCTCATAGAAAAACATGCGAAGTAACTTTCGTTATATTAAAAGCTTAATCTTAGTTAAACTTACTGTTTCTTTAATGTCTGCCATTCTTCTGTGATTGTGAAAATGTAGTGCTTCCTTGAAAGATCATTGCCCACATGGAAATTGCATTGGAATTAGGTTAAAGTAGCTCTTTCTTATAAGAGAAAAAGTCAAAACCTGGAACTATAGTTCGATTACAGCCTTCATTGTATTCCTCTAAAAATTACTATCGCTGCTAGTGGTGGTGTTTTTGTGCTGGACTACCAATGTAAGAATTATGAGTCATTGGAAAGTCTTTCTGCATTTCTCAGAATGCAGACTTTAGTCTGCATTCAGTACTTTAATGTTAGTAGCTCAGAGCACTAATCTAAGCCTGGCTCCTTATGTGCTCGCATGCAACCACGTAGTCAGCACTCCTATTATCATGTCACTGCTTCCAAGTGTATCCTTGACAGATCACAGCCATAAATATCTCTTGAGGTGAAAGTAATTTAGTCATGTAGATCTCTGCATTATTTCAGTCCAAAAAGCTCAGCTTAAATGGAGACTATCAACCAAGTTCAAATGCTTTTGCAATATGCACTGATGCGAGACCAACAAACCTATTTCACTTAGGTGCCTTAACTAGACTCAGATCTTTAGTTTTAGCTGTGTTATATTTTTCTGGAAGCTCCTTTATCCATTAAAACAAAGTAAGAGCGGATACACATTTTCTTGCGACCTAAAGGCATTTGACTGTTGGTGTTTATCTTCTTCTGATTAGAGAATAATGAGTGGGGAACATACCTTCCTTGTCTCTGATCAAAACTTACATTGCAATGTGCTTTACTGCATGTATAAAGGTACAAGGTGTGTGCTAAACACTAAATTTAGGCTTACATTCTTCCTTCAGATGCACATGTGCAACCTGTATAGCAGTCAGTGGAATATTCATACACAGATTAAATTCTAAAATAATATGGCATTGCATCTACTTGCCTTGGCTGAGAATTTTAGTTCAATTTTAGAGAATTGTCAACAAACTGTAATTCAGTGTTTTAGCCCTTTACCATATCCATATTATGAAAATAAGAAGACTTTTCACTCATGTGGTGTTAAAAGAAGACTTGATAGGAGGTATGGAGTGGCCTTGGATGGGAAAACATATGAACACTATGCATATACATCTCCTGAGTAAGCTGTTTATTGTTTATTGTTTTTGGTACCCCTGAACACTTTCTGGTGGGAACAGGGTATTAGCCATACTTTCACTGTGTTTTGGGCAGAACCTCTCCTGGATGCTAGTTTGCATCCTGATTTTGTTCTCACGGTTGCTTCAAAATGAGGCGTTTTTTACATGAGGTAGTATGGTACTTTATAAAAAGTATCATGGTTGAGAATACATGACATTGCGGTAGCTATGGCATACTGAATGTCAGATGAAATGGAGCTCAGTTTTACACAAAAATTGTGGATATTAGCTAATTTACACATATAAACTGAGAATATTTTAATTTGTATTATGAAACTGTCATAAAACCATGATGTTGATTATATTATTTTTATCTTTCACTACCAGCAGAGGGAGCACCAGTGATTAAGCTGCAGAAACCTGTGAGGTTTTGTACACTGGTACACTCCACATCCTCTGTCAGCCAAATTCTGTCTGCAAACACCCAAACAAAACTTTTACTGCTGTCAGCAGGAACTGAGGAAAAATATATGATGGTAGGACCGATCCTTGAATGCATTCAAATAGTCCTATTTTCTTCAAAACCAACTTTTGTCTACCCCCTAATTAAATGAGTAGCATCATATTTACAACTTTGTGAAAAATACATGGCACGCACGAGTGGTATTTGGAATAAAATCTGAGACCTGACTACACAGACCGTGGCCATCACATCTTGTAGGCTGCAGGCACGCTCCAAAGATGTTTAGCAAGCTCCATTCCTATTTTGCAACTTAAACCACAGTTCTGTGGGAAAACACATTTCAAATATGAAAACTGTAGTTACTCAAAACCTAACATTTTGCAAGATATTGGAATGGATTTCAAAGTTACCATTTGTTGCAGCTGACTTTCAGACAGCATTTAAAAGTGTCAGAAGTATTAAATCTGTCCTAAACAGATATTTTAGCATTTTCATTCAATCCTCAAATCTAGCAGAAAAATAGGACTTCACAACTGTTGGAAAAACATGTAAGAGAAGATTGGATATAAAGCTTTATAGCTCATCTCCAAAGCTCTAGATTTTCTTTAAAACTTTTGCTGGGGGGAAGCAGTATAAAAAACCTCTGTTAAACAACTCCTAGTTGAGTCCCAATATGCCAGCAAACATGTTAGGTGGCTATGTGACATTTTACCCATTTCAGTAATAATCTTTACCAAATATGAACACCTATATTGTTGTCACTTCATATAAAGTAATATAAAGCTGCATAAAAAATGTTGTATCAGCTTGGATTTAAGCTTATTCTCCTGTATTTTCTCACAAGAGCAAAACCACCTATTAGCAAGGAGTTGGAGAGCTAAGCAAATGTATACACCCAACCAACATCACCCTAACAAAGACATTTTTACACTTGATGAAGGGGCTGTGCACATGAAAACTTTTTTCCTTCAACTCTATCAGCCCCTGTAATGGAAGGTACTTCCTCTTGCTACAAACTTGACACATTTATAAACACAGCCAAAGCAAGCCTAGCCAGTTCCTACCCAGGATCATCTCAGTTCAGTTCATCTCAAAGACAGACATCTAAAACTGAAAACTCAACTATGATCATCAGCCTGACTTTAATTACATTATTTCTAATGAATGTAAAGCAGCAGTAAAACTGGGGGAAATGGCAGGTATGGACACTTCATATTACAGGCAGAGAAAAGATCAGGAATTTTGCTGGTAGTCTTTCACAAAAAGAAGTGAGGGATCTCAGAGCCTCTGTGCTATTACACATCTATTTGTTGGAGAAAGGAAACATTACTGCAAGTTACTCTCAGCCTATATAACCTGCTAAGGATCCAGTTAAAATGCCTGGCCTGTAGGGGGTGGACACATGCCTATATGAAGCATTCACAGTGTTGTATAAGTGAATTATACTTAGTCACCAAAATCCATGTAATTTTCCACACTCGGTTTGCTTACATGTCACAGTCACTCCTGTAGTCTTTACTTAGCGATTGGGGTCAAGAATTTGACAAAATTAAATCTTCTTACCTCAGGTAGCATTTGGATAATGACAAATCACTCTTCAGTATCCAGATAAGCATGGTTCTCCCAGTTACTTATTTGGTTGAGGGTTGTGCATTGATCAAACATTTTTAGTACCTGCAAAGAAAGAACTCAAACTTTCATATCTTTCCTGACAGAAAGTTTCTCTGATAAAGGTCAATGTTACTGTGTCTAAATAGCTTATTCAGTGTGCTATGGTGCCATATGGGCTAAGCAAAAGTCATAAGGCTTTATTTTGTTAAATAAATATTATTTTAGTCATCTTTGAAGAAAGGGCAGAGGTTGGATTACCAGTGTAAGTGGATCATGTCTTCTGTTTACCACACTTAAAATACCTTCTAATTCTTAGGCTAATTAATTAAATGTTCACACTTGTTTGAAAAGAAATTTCCAAAAACAGCAGTGCAGTTTGGTTTGCAGTATGCAGTTTGGTTTGCAGCATGTGATATTAATAATTAATATGCATTCATAATAATAATAATAATTTGTATTCAAAAGCACTGGCATTAATTTTTGTCATTGGATTCTTTGAAAGATAATTTGGAGCATACTTCTGCTGTATATTTAACTCATCCAATTTTTCCATTTTGCTATATCAAATTATTTTTGAAATTATTTTTGAAAATTATTTTCCATTTTTATAATTTTTTACCACACAGGAAAAGAACCAACATTTTCAGAATTCAGAAGGCTAACCAAGTAAGTGGCTCACTATTGTAATTTGGTAACTTAAATACCATTTGTTTTTCAGATAGCTCTAGTCACTAGATGTTAATGAATTACATGGTATTTACTAATGTAGATAAAATGGGTCTGAGTTGTTGGATCCATAAGCTATTTTTGTCTGCATTTGGAAAAGATGACTATTTTTCTTAAAAACTTTACTGCTCTACAATGTTGTTTTCTGATCACCGGGTGTGTCCCTCTCCATAGCTACATCAGAAACATTTTTTTGTCACTAATAATAGTGGATGGTTAAAGTTTCTACATGTTTTAAGTGCAAGCATATTCACAAGCAACATAATTGTTTACTTTCCTATAGCTTAATTTTTCAAGTATAGAAAACTCTGCTATGTTTTCATTGAAGATGACAAATATGCAATGATACTGTAGATCGTCTGCTTTTGGTTGTGATCCATAACTATATGTGCCATTTAACAACCAATAAAATATGACAGGCATACACAATTCTGTCTGAGCAGGAAAGGAAATTTTATTGCTCAGGTTTTAGGCACACATGCCCTACATAAAGTTGTACAGTCAGATCAGTATTTTATTGTTACTTACCATATGTGTTACACCCCTTGGGCACGAAAGAGCAAGTTAGACAGAAAGTATTAACCTTATCTACAGAAGAAGGAATTACTTCAAACAAGTTCATAGTCAAAACAGCCTTTCTTTAGGAACAAAACAAGAAAAAGTGAAAACAAATCTGCATATCTTGTAGATCTCAGCCAGAGAAAGGAGCCAATCTTACAATCTTAGATTTTTTAGCTTCTTTCTTAAATACCATACCTCTTATACACTGAAATACTTGATGCACTACGTCAGACAACTGAAATCAACAGGTAAACTGCTATCTCCATACCCACTGTATCCCTCCAAAACTCCTAGCATTCAGGGTCTTCCTGGCCTAACACAGAGAAAGCATTTAATATCTGATGTGCCTATGTGCATAAATTTATCAGAATCACCACATACGTTGTGGAGGGGAAGGTCAATTGAGAACAGTGAGCTCGGCAGGATACATCTGCACTCTGTTCACACTTTTCGGGTTCCTTGTACAGCACAGTGGGAGAGGGTGAAAGGAGAGGTGGTGATTTTGAGGCACTTCTGCAGCTAGGGAAAGATTTCAAAGCAAATTCCACTGGCTTGTTATCTCTGAATACACAGATTATATTTCCTTTTATACACAGATTATATTTTCTTTAATACACACATGAACCAGGTTTTATTTTTACTGATGTACTACTGACATTTACCTCCACCAGTTTAAGAAGTACGTTAACAACCTGCAATGCATTAGAAGGGCAGGATATGAACCTACACAGGATATGAATTTATAAATGCCAAAGGACTGTAGTAGTAGCAACATGTAAATCAAAGTTCATAAAGGCAGGAAATATCTTTCTCTAAATCAGCTGATACAAAATAGCAACACATTTGTTGTTGTTTAGGGAAAATAACAGACTGAGGGACTGAACGATCCTGGCAATGTCCTGACAAGGGTTCATACACAATAGAGAGAAAATAGGCTGTATTTCAGATTCCAGCTTGCAACACAACAAAAACACTGAGCAAGGCCTTTGAAAGCCAAGTAAGGAAGCTTGTCAGCTTTTCAGTTTCTTTGGCCATTTTACCTATCAAGACAAACTGAAAAAAAGGGAAGAGCTACAATACTTCCATTCAAAATGTCCCAGAGATGCTTTTAAGCAACACTGGCTGAAATAATGGGGAATGAAGAAATAGCACCAAGAATCTTTAAGACATTTAACCTGAATAAAGTTGCTAATCTCAAGTTTCAGATAAACTAAAATAGTCCTTGCCCAATCAAAACCTCAGTACAAGTTCCTTAGAAAGTAGGGAAAAGTTTTATTTTCTCTGCAATCACATATTCCCACAGAAATAAGGTATTTGTATTTAATGCTTGAGGTAGTTAATGCTTGATGGCTTTATGGCTGACTGCAGATATCTGAAGGTTACAGAACTATTGCCTGAAGACCAAACCTTCCAATGTATCCGTATTAGTTGATAGTATTTTTTCTGATATTTCTTTTTTTTTTTTTTAAATCAAAGTGATTTCAGATTTCTGAGCAACTACCCATAATAGGAAACAATCCATTTGAAAGACTGGAGAGTGTAAGTAGAAGGTGTTAATTATAGCTAAATGCCCAATTCCCCTCCCCCCCTCTGGGCTAAATGCTACAGTTTTAGGTTGCTTTCATTTTAGTAACCATTTGATCTTTCCCAGGAGAGGATTCTGTACTATTTCTTTTAATCTTCTCTGCATGCAATTCAAAACTGCCTCACTGAACTCAATTTTAAGTTAATGTTTGTGTTTATGAGCAAAAGATTGCAGGATCTACAACAAAACAAATAAAAACAATGTTTCTAAGTGTCAGTTAAAGAAAATTGTGTGAAGCAAAGTTAGATGCATATTATCGAATGATGCTGTTACTCCCTCTGCTCGCTATGATCTGTGGGAAAAATATAATTTAGAAACCTTAGACCTTTGTAAAGTACAATAAGCTTTTACCGTAATGCCTTTTCAACTAGTGGACAATCCAGCAAGTAATTTTAAAAATAGGTTCAAAGTAAAACAGATTGATGTTTCACTCTATGCATATGAGGGTCTTCAGTGACTAGAGCCAATTAACCAGACAGAACAAAGTTAAACAAACACATTAATCTTTGCAGGGTGGACATTCTATGCAGTAAATAATGCAGCACTTCCACTGTCATCAGATAACGTGCACTGTGCTGACTTCCTCTGAGACAGATTTTGGCACTTGTATCAGTGCCAGATAGGTGTATCTTGTAACTCTTGCATGAAAGTGCAACTTTCATGGATCAAAAGTCTCCAGAAATCAAAATGTCTCTGTTTAATCTAATTGGATAGGATCTAAGTTAAAGTGGAGATAGGTCATGCAAGAAATTACAAAATGTGTTTACTCACCTCAAAATATTGCTCCATATCTCATTCCTTTTGTAAGAATGTCTATAAATCCAAAACCTTATTTTCCACATCCATTGTTTGAATAAAGTTCCAGAGAGACATTCATTTCCCAACTTTCTTCTACCACTGCAATAGCAAAATACGCTGCTGGTGTTAGCCATAGACATGTCCACAATCTGGGTTCAGACAAAGTGACAAATCAGCTGCAAGACCCAAATGCACCAAGGAGAAGTTGCAGCAACATCCTAATCATGCTTACAACAGAAAAATGCGCTGCCAAAAGTACTGAATAAATACTTGACAAAAGAAGTAAAGATCAAGATATAAGGAAAATAAAAAATAAGAAAAAAGAAGAGAAATCTAGCACAACATGTACTGGTCTAGACCCCACAGAATAAGGATTTCCATGCATTAGTATTCCAAAACCAGAGTTAGTAACCTTATTTTGAGTGGTTCTACTTTTAAAACCTAGCCAGGCAAATTTGTATTGAGGCCCCATTAAAACTGACTAATTTCAGAGTTGTTGAATTAAGTAGCATTGTATCTTATAACTGGAAGCAGAAGTTAATGTACTGAGTATTGAGTTTCACTAAGATGAAATATTAATTTATGTTTATTCTGAATGTTGATTGTTTTAATATCCTGAATTTAGATACAGAAGATTAGATGTAATAGGTTGTTTCCATATGTTACAAGTAACTCATTTGCTCCTTTAACTGTAAATTCTGCAAGAATATTTTTTTTCTTACCTAGAAAATCAAGCAAATGATTTAAAATTAAACCATTTTTCTAGCACCTGTAAAAACGTGCAAATGATAGAACTGGCAGCATGATGATTGCTTTACAGATAAGCATTTTCTTCATCATCTTCAAGGACATTCGGATTTACGATCTAATCACTCAGCCCTTTAACAGGATGCATTTGAGTTTGATTAAAAAAGAAAACAAATAGCAGTGCAGATTTATTATTGAAATCTGTGTGACCTTTTCACATATGGAACTCTCTCAAAATAGTGAGTTTAAAACTGAGTATGGCCTCCTTAGCCACTTTAGTTTTGTTTGTACTGGTATGCAGCATGTTTTTGGTGTGCTTTTTCACATTGGCAAGTGCAAATTTTGGAAAGCCATCTCCCCCTCCCCCTCCTTGAACTTTAATTGCTTAACCTACATCCTAATTCAAGTTGCTCATAAACCTTAGCCTTTGTTGTAGGTCCGACAGCTGCGTTATGTCAGTAGCAAGTAAAACCTTCACAAAGTTCCGGAATGCTGCAAGACATTTTATAGGTGCTGCAATAAAAGGCAAATTGAATTTACAAAAATGCATTTGTCGCTGATTAAAAACTTACAAAGTTAATTGGAAACACTGTGTAGGTGTTGCCACACAACTAGAGGTGTAACTGGTGGTTTTAATTCAGTTGGAGCATGGGGGAGAGTAGCTGTTCACGTAAGGCCAGCAATCTTATTTGTATTTCTTTTCCCTCGAACAAACAGGGTGCATTTGCTGGAAGACGTGTACGAATGGTCAATATTTAGCATCTTAGCCTTAAGATGTTAGACAAGGAGTAGTGACCACTTCCAGGTTCAGTTTTCAAGGCTGTATCAAAGTGAAGTTTGCAAATATCAGTCAGCGACCATCAGGATTTGCAGCGTCCATTGGGAAAGTTTTTCAGGCTTTTTCTCTCCCCACCCTTGTTTTACGTTGGCAAAATTGACACTACTGGAACAACCATTGCTTCAGCAAGTGAGGAGGGGAGAGGGAGGTAACCAACAGCCCAGGCAATCAGCACCCTCCCCCTGGAGCTGAGTGAATTATCTCCACATAATCCACTTAACCTTTGCCATTGTGGGACCTGGGAAGCTGAAGGTATTTTTAAACTTGAGTCTTTTAATTGCCAGTTTATAGTGTCACTAGTCCAGCTCAGCTGGAGAGAGGATGATTGGAAAATAGTTCCATGAAGCAATAGCTTTTCACCTCGGCTAGGAGTCCTAATTATTATTAGTTTTGTGGCTCACTGGCTTCTATGTCTGTAGGGACAGTGATCTACAGTGAATCCACAGGTGATGGAGTTTCTTTAACTTGATGTTACTCCTGGTTAATGCAGCTACAATGACATAGATTTCAAACTACTTACAATCTTAAACTCAGGTATCACAGATATATTGCCATTAACTGTCGATATGCAGAAAAATCCGAACTATCACAAAATATTGTAGGAACAGCTCTTGTAACAGCAAGGCTGAGTAATATGAGAAAACTGGTTTGCAATTTCTATTCTTACCAATCTCCACTTGCTGAAATAATTTATTAAAATCTCACTTAATCCCATTTAAAGGAAAACCAAAAAATACCTTAAGCAAATGCTGAAGGATGCTTGTTGACAGTTTTCCGAAGACAAACTATGGAAAATTTAATTAGAAAGTGATTAGTACAGTAGACCGCAGTAGGCTGTGAGAGCCTTCTGATATATTTTTCAGTGTTACTGCTTAAAATTTAAACAGATTAGTGCTTACCTATTTTATTAATGCATATTCCACTGTGCTGGACTGTGGATGTGTCCACATTTCAGTGATCATCAAATCAAGCAAGCAACCTTGTATATGGTCTTAACGGAGACATCGGGAAATGGAAACTGCACCTTTTCCTTTAAGCTGGAATTTCAAAAGAGATAGGTGTTAACAAAGTTTGGCTTCTTTGGAAATCTAAATCTTAGAGTCCCTGCATCACAGAATCATTCGGGTTGGAAGGGACCCTAAAGATCATGAAGTTCCGACACCCCTGCCATGGGCAGGGACACCTCCCACTAGATCAGGTTGCTCAAAGACCCATCCAGCCTGGCCTTGAACACTTTCAGGGATGGGGGATCCACAGCTTCTTTGGGCAATCTGTTCTAGTGTCTCACCACCCTCCCAGTAAAGAATTTCTTCCTAATATCTAATCTAAATCTACTCTCTTTCAATTTAAATCCTTTACCCCTCTTCCTATCACTACACCCCTTGATAAAGAGTTCCTCCCTACCCTTCCAGGTACTGGAAGGCTGCTATAAGGTCTCCCCAGAGCCTTCTCTTCTCCAGGCTGAACAACCCCAACTCTCTCAGCCTATCTTCATGGGAGAGATGCTCCAGCCCTCTGATCATCTTTGTGCCCTTCCTCTGGACTTGCTCCAACAGGTCCATGTCCTTCTTCTGTTGGGGGCCCTAGAGCTGGAAGCAGTACTCCAGGTGGGATCCCACCAGAGTGGAGCAGAGGGGCAGAATCACCTCCCTTGACTTGCTGGGTACACTTCAGATACGGTTGGCTTTCTGGGCTGCAAGCGCACATGGCCAGGTTGTGTTGAGCTTCTCATCAAAAAACACCCCCAAGTCCTTCTCCTCAGGGCTGCTCTTAATCAATTCTCTGCCCAGACAGTATTTGTGCTTGGGGTTGCCCTGACCCAGGTGCAGGACCAGGCACTTGGCCTTGTCTAACCTCATAAGGTTCACGCAGGCCCACCTCTCAAGCCTGTCCAGGTCCCTCTGGATGACAGCCCTTCCCTTCAACGTGTCGATTGCACCACAGAGCTTGGTGTTATCAGCAAACCTGCTGAAGGTGCGGTCAATCCCACTGTCCATGTCATTGACAAAGATGTTAAACAGTGCCAGTCCCAATACTGACTCCTAAGGAGCGCCACTGTTTAGAATCATATAGGTCCATCTTGTCCTTTTAAGATTTCTGGGTAAAAATGGGACACCAATACCTTTCACAAATACTCAGGTAATCCTCAGTCCTGAGGATTTTTACTCCTTATTCTCTTCCCAATTTTAAGTTTCCAAATCACTGGTAGAGACGATGAGAGCACATGGATGTCTTGTACTGCTGGTTGCTTTCATGCAAGGATGTGGCAGTCCACCGCAGACCTACAATGTTAGTAGCTTTTCAGCAATGCAGATAATTACAGTCCATCATGCTTATACCCTACATACCAATCCAAAAAACACCAGTGTTACACACCCCCAAAGAAATTCTGAAGGGGAATTACTAATTCAGCCATCTCCTTGGTTAGCATTTGTCGGTGCATACTCCACCAAAACAAAAACCTCCCTATGTGGTATCTAAGCATCAGTACAGAAACAGAATTATTCTGGGAAATTGATGCCAAAATAGAGTTACTGTTTCTCACCTCTTTGCCATCTCCTTGGTCTTTATTGATAAGGAAGCAAACAGCAGTAGTCAGGATTCAGCAACAGCAACAAGGACGATCCAAATGTTCCAACTCCTGCTATTCAAAAATTCAGCATTATATGACGGGAACACGATCATTAAGTTTTCCCACTTGCAATCTTTGACAAGAAACACAGACCGAAAAAGGAAAAGCAAACAAAAAATTATTTCAGGCCCTAAATGTATCATTTTATCCATGCCTACTGAGCAAGAAAGGGCATTTATTCCACTTTGTTGGGTATCCCTTCCCACCTTCGTATGTTCATGGCTCACTCTCTTGTTTTCTGAAAACTTAAAAAAATGAAAGAGTTTGTTGCGGAAGACTGTGGTCATATCTGTGAGTTAGTCAGGTCCTCCATTTGGGTTGTTCTGGGCCAGAATTTCAGAAGATTTTTATGGAAATTTATTCATCTTGGCCCACATACCAAAATGAGAAAATATGCATGTTAGAGAAGGAATAAATGGGATTAAATAAAAGAGAAAGTATTTGGGTTATTTTTCTAATTTCTCTGTTATTTTTGCAGTTAAGACTTTAATGGAATCATTATCATTAATATGACATTTAGCAATTAAGGGATAGGCAGATAGAGGGGTTTACTGACCTTGGTGCAAAACTGAAGGAGCCACCACAGCAGCCATACCTTGGTACCTTTCTCTTCTCAGGGCAGGCCCCAAAAGCAACACAAACATTCGTAAGTTATGTTGGAGACTATGGCATAGTGAAAAACGTGGCCATTACAAATAGACGTGAGTCTCAAGTACCTTCCTCTTGTTAAAGCTACCAAAGAGCAGCAAAGCCTGGCTCTGCCCTCAGTGTGCGGTGCCCTCGCTCCGCTCTGCACGGCGCGGGCTGTGGCTGGCTCCAGCCACTGCTGCTGGGATGCCTGCGTGGACACCTAACGACCCTGGCACTAACGAAGGACTTTGTACTATTTCACAAATGAGTATTGATAAAAGCTAATAAGGGGTTACAATTCTCTTTTAAAAATTAAAAATAAAGAGGCATTTCCTCCACAGTGGTGCAGTCTCCCTGTGACAACATGTACTACCCTTAAAGTCTCTAACAGCCTTGTGAATGGGGGATATTGGTCTTCACAGAGAGGTAGGTAAAATGTGGTGCCATCGGCATCCATCAGGGTTTTGCCATGGCTTTCAGATTTTTCATCTTTCCTGAACAGTCGTGAGCATATAGAAGAGATTACCTTCATGCTTCCTCTTTTAAAAACAGGCACAGAAAGAGAGAAAGTAAATGCTTTCAGAGCTTTACTGGTAGCTGCTGAGCATGGGAGATGTTATCTAAAGCAATGTTTTATACAGCTGGAGAAAAGTTCCTTTTAGATATATTCTTCTTTATCAGTTTAACTGATGAGATGGATCTTTCACAAAATCACGATAAGGTTGTTGTGATTTTGGTCATACTTTTCCCCACGGAAGAAAAACACCTCTTGCTCTCAGCACACGGATTGTAACTCCAGATTAAAGATAATGCAAAAGAGCAGAAATGAAGCCTCTGTGGAAGAGCACCCTGTCTCCTTCCTTCCTGTGAAAGGCTGCAGCTGACCAAACCGCAGACAGACAGCTCCTAAAATTGTACGTGTGCATTAAACCATAAACTAAATTGGAAGCTACATGCCCATATACTCCACCACTTTCATCTCCGCCACATAGGAGCATGCATTGCTGCCCTTCCTAGGAAAAATTTTTGACTTTGATACGATTGAAAATACCAGGCTGATGCAGGACACTGCTGAAAAATTTAACTGATTGATTCATTCATTCCTTCTGGTGAATATGAAGCATGGTATTAATATTACTTTAATAACTTTATTCAAAGGCTGTAAAAGCCTTATCGCTGATGTCTGATCTCAGATTGGGGAAAAATAAAAATCACCCATTTCTTCATGAAGCTTATAGTAAGGTTCGGTTACCAAAAGCGGCCTACGTTCTGCAAGACCACATGGACATGTGCTCAAACAGTTCTGGTTAATGAACTTGTGTAATGAACTGCCATCCCCTTTGTATTCTCACCACTGCGGTAATTATTACAATTCATATGCTTCTTTTATGTTTGTGAATATATGTATGCTGTGTTTCCTCATCTAGCTAGGCACAGCATGTCATATGCTGAATATTTCTCTTGGGAGGGAAATTGTCAAATGAAGAAAAAGTTCACAGCGTAATTAAGAAATTAAGTATTTTTTCCATCTCATGATGTATTCCTTGTATCATACCTCCTTCTCAAATGGAACATACTGTTATAGCGGGGGAGACAGGCAGATACAGTGATCACATTTCAACGACTGAGGGTAAATATCATATATTCACATATTGACTTACTTTAATTTGCAGGAAGGGTTTCTTTACATATAGTTATTTATTTAGGTATAAGGAGTAAAAGGAAAGAGAAACAAAGAAAATAATGAAGAGCTGTGGGTAATGTACCAGTTGTTAGAAGGAAAGACAGCTCTATCTTAGAAAGTCCAGGCTGCAAAGATTTGGAAGTTATGGCTGATAAGCAGCTAGAAAACTTGTCTCAAAATGACAAAGACAGACCGAATGTGATTCTTCAAGATGTAGATGGAAATACTGAGGAAAAACTGAAAGACAGTAATAATAGTGATAAACGTGGCATTAAATCTATTTCTGAGGTAGGGTTTGCAGCCTGGGATGTACCTGCCCTTCGGAAGTATATTGACTTATCAGAAAATCTCTGAGAAATACAAACAACCTTGAGAAGTGGGAATCTAACTTTCCACAGAGATTTGGAATAAGCTTAATCTATTTAGTTTATCCACAGTTAATTAAGAGATAGTTTGATCATGGTCCATAATTACCTACAGATGAAGACGTTTGATACTTATAAGACAGTTAAGCTAGTGGCACAAGCATAGGAAGATCTAATGACTGGAAAAAAGACAGTGCAGCATAGAGTGAAAATAAAGTGCAAAGGGTACTTAAACACTGGAACTATATCCACATGGCAGATTCATCTTAATCTGAAGATTTTATATCAAGCTTAATGTCATTCTGAAGAAACAGACTGCCTTGCCAAGAACTCAGAGGCTTGATGCGTGGATCGCAAGGAGAATTTCTACTGCCTGTTGAATCCAGAACGCCAAGTGGTACCAGATCAACATGGGGCTGATGTAACATTAACAGCAGCCTGTGATCCCTGCTGATAAAAGGGAGCTCCTGGAGGATGAGTTGGTGACTGTCTACCCATATTGAGATTTAAAAAAAGATATTTTGAGGATGTTTATTAACTTATCTGAATGAGCTGTTGATCAGTTATAGAAAGTGAAACTTCCTTTTTAATCAGAAAACAAGACATACATTAATCTATTTTTAATGTCAGTGTGAATGTCTATTGGCAGTAGACAGTGTCCATAGAGTACACCATATTACCTAGACCACTAAAAGAATATTATCTAATTACTTACCTACCTTAAAATTCTTACCTCCTAGCTGGTTCTCCTGTTTGGCCAGGGTTTCTTCAGAGTATTCATCTGCAAAAGCTGCTTCAGTATGCTGAGATCCTAATAACTGGAAACAAAATGAGGAATACTCATTTTAGAAGGAAAACGCACATTATTAATGCATTTTTATGTTGATGAGAGCTCAGGGCTGCATTCCCTGTACAGTCATTTCCTTGGAGATCAGGGTTGCCAGTGAAACTTCTTATGTTTCCATCCTGGGTCAGACTAAAGGTTCACCCATCCTACCGGGCTATTGCTGACAGTTGTTTGAAGCAAGTATCCAGAATGCATAGTATGATTTTTCATGTGTTGTGTCTATGGAGATTGCATCTGGATTGTTCTCTTTCCTAGTCACCAGAGGATTTATATTTTACAAAATTGTCTAAGCCCTTTTGGAGTCCGTTTATGCTCTTGGACTGTGTAACATGCTACAGCAAGGAACTCATGATACTGTTTGGTTTTACTGTCCATTTTAAATGCACCTTATTTTGATGTATGCTGCCTGTTCTTCCTGTTATGAGCAATATGAGCAACCTTCGCTTTCTTCACACTATCATTCATTACTATTGGATCTCCTCTGGCCATCTTTTAAGGTAGTTTTAAAAAACTTTAAAAGTCCCAATCTGTTTAGTTATTATTGGCATGGAAGCACTCTGTGTCTGATTCTCCTTTTGTACTTCCTTTTCCAAATTCTTCTCTAACTTTCTATTATACTCTGACCAGAAGAAGGTGTATCTAAGATGTACATCAGTGTGCCCACACACTAATCAGTTTAGTGTTTTCTTTGGAAATTATTTCCAAATTATTCTTGGCAGTGTTTGCTGTATGAAAACTAAGGAATACCAAATTCATGTTTTCATAAAGCAACCCAACCTGAGATTTTTTTTTCTTGAGTAGCATTATCTTGCTTAAAGCTGATTTCTCCATGTTATTTTGCCTTATTGACATGAATTTTAGCTACCATTTTATTTCCCAGACAGTTACTATAAAAGTTGTAGGCAATTTATACTTATGGTTTTAGATTTGACTACCCTCAATAATTTTATATCATCTTCAAAGTTTGTCCTTTGACAACATGCATCCTTTTCCAGCTTAGCGTTTTCTGAAAAGAGAATGGGAGAGAAAAAAAGAAGAATTTTTTTCAATATTAAAACATAACTGTATACATTTAAACACAATTTCATCTACTACTTTTCCTATTTTCATGTTTGCTATTTTGTATTATAAGAAAGTTTCAATCTATGGGGAAAATTATTGACAAATTACAGATATTTCCTTAATCACAAATTCTGAGTGCTGGTAACACTAAGGTATATGCTATCTGACTAACAAATCTTACATTTTATTGGCTGTCTCATTTTGTTCTCTTTCATATTTCACATTTATGATACGTTCAGACATACCCCTGTTTTGTTAAGTAGGAATCTGTGTGGTCTTTGATGTAAGACATAATTTATTTGACAAGGAAATATGAGACGGTGCCCTGAATCTGCATTTAATTGATGGATTGAGAATTTTTAGCATTGCAACAAGACAGATTCTCATCCAATGTGTCATGGAAGGAGTGTTCCCTTAATCTGTTCTCCTGTGAATTAAAATACACGTATATATATTTTGAGGAGTAATTTTAAAAATTCTTTACTGAAGGTAGTTAGCAGGGCTTTCATACGTCTGACATCCAAATACTAAAACTGATTGATGCTATTAACTGTTCATAAGGGTATGTTCGTATCTATGAGAAGCGAGTGCTCCATTCTGAAAAGTCTTGAGTAAATATCACCAACATTGAAAATGAAGACTAGCTCTTGGTACTGCATTAAGCCTGGATATAAATACAACTCTTTTTCACCAATACAAACTTGATGTGAATTTTTGCTTGTAATTAAACCTTCTGCCACTTACTCATCAATTAGTTCAATTAAAAAAAACCCTGATAATTGATAATTGCATTATTCATCCACATGATTTTACATAGGACTGTATAGCACACCGAGAGCTTTCAGAGACTTCAGTAAAATGCAGTATACTTCAACTTGCCTTCTTATACAGTATTCTGCTTGTTACTATTTCTATTTATTATCTTCACAGGTCTTCCAGCTATCACCTAAAGTTATGGGATGCCCTCAATCCGAGACAACTGTCTTCTAATATCTATTTATTAACTCCAGTGCAATCTTTTGCTACTGATATTCTTGTGACATTTTCATATGGTGAACAAGATTTTTGGTCCCCTTCTTTTCTAACAGGATTTCTGCTTCTTGAGTAATGTATTATGAAGCTATTTTAGAGCTGCATTGGTGCTGGCAAATAACCAGGCCTCTGAACAGCACATTTACAATAATCTCTCTACTTTTTCCTCTTAGCAAAAGGAAACATTAGGTCTGACTATTAAATGAATGCTAGCATTCTGCCTAAACTGTGCTCCCATGGATGTCAGTAAAAATTTTTGAATTGGAAAATTTGAATTTGTAATACACGTATACTTTATTTCTTCTTTGCATGCCCTATGGAAACTCTTGTCTCCCACCAGCAAACTGTCCTCCCTTCCTTCCACTTCACCCAGCCACAATTAACCGGGATTTCTTTTTTTTTTTTTTTAACTCCCCTCCAGCCCGAGAGTACAATTTTAACTGTTATATAGAACACTGACTTTTGTGTCCAGTGCTTCGCCATAATTATGAACACGAACCAACAAAACCCAAACCAACAGCGATGGCGTTCCTCAGACAGTGCACCATAACAATGGCGGTCTGAAACAGAGAACAGATATGGCCACACCAGTGGCATTACAGCAGTAGAGAATCATCATTGATAGTCAACATCAGAAGGTCCTTACTGACAAGCTAAAGCCAAAAGTCAAAGGAAGAGGCAAATACATTTATTTGCTAGTGAGACAAATGGCAACAAACTCTTCCAATATCCTTTAAAAGAACAAAGGCAATCTATGCTACAATCAGTATCAAGACTGCACTCGTAAAAACTTCCTGAAAAGCAAATTTTATCTGTTTTCATGACAGAGCCTTTAGGGACTAAACTAGCGACCTGGAAAGCCTGTCATTTTTTTGCCTGAACAAGGATTGCAAAAATCAGACTGCATATTCCAAAATAAATATAAAAATAAAGGTGAGGTAATATACAGCAACGGCCTCCTTCAATTGTAACAACCTCTCTCTCGTTTTTACCTTGCCTGCAAATTTGTGCGATAAAATAATCGACATTTTTCATCATTATGTCTTTATATCTTTCATAAGAGAACCACTCTCCTTGTTATCTTTATTCACTGCTGTAACAAAAAAAAAAAAAAAAAAAGGATAATGTCCCTTACTTCGTAAAACTATGGCTTTTTTTAAAGCTTTCATTTTAGAGCTAGCGTTAGGCCATGATGAATTGCTGAATGGTTGATTTCCTGACACTCTTTCTTACTAACCTTTCCTGACAGCTTCTGGATTGCTCTACCTGGTAATTTGCACTATAATAATGGCTACAGTGAGATGTCTCCCAACTATTGCCTTTATTTTTAACAAGATCCTTAACACCCTCTGTAGGTGACAAAATGCAATTACAGACATGAAGTGTCCCCCGGAGGATGGTTGTTCACAGATGCCACCAGTACTTTAGTAGTGCAACTGTTAAATGAAACGAAAACAAAGAATCAGATTCTCTAAACATCCAGTTCAAATAAAAATTTAATTAAAAATTATGAAGGCATTTTATTGATTAACAATCTTAGTAATTAAATAGTGTAGTTGACATTTTTTTTTGGTTGGATTTGTTCTTCCTTGGAGATCTCTAATTGTTGTATGGCTTTACATTTATTGATAACTCTGTTTGATGAATACAGATGCCACCTTTTATGGTAGTCGTTGACAGAGTAATCATATTGTGAGAAACACCAGGCTTATGTAGTAACAGCTGTTGCAGTTATACATGCTGATATCCATTGGGAAAATGTGTTTGCTGCTATCATGGGTACACAATAAATGGAAGGTGCAATAAAGCACAAGCTAACATTTTGAAAATCCTTACAACTCTAGGAACTTTATTGCAGATTACAAGCACTTTGATCTCTGTCCAGTACTTAAGTCTTAATTATCAGACTAATTGCACAGACTATGTTCATTTTCAGTGGTAATCCTTTTGTGATTAGCTTCTGTGTTCAATAACTGACTTATCCTTTAATTAAAAGGACTATTAACCTTAAGGCTGCTGCTGCGGCTTGGGATTAAACCTATACAGAGTTAATATTTAATATCACTGTAAAAGCCTTTGGTGAAAGGTATAGAATGAAAATATAGTGATTCTGTCCTTTAACATAACTTGCTTTAAGAGATAGCTTTATTATATATCGGTATAATGTATTTTACTTTGACATACTACTAGCTTAAATCCATTAAGGACATGCAAGAAGAATATGTATGCACTTTAAGCCCTTTTCTCATTTGCAGGCAGGGCATACTCACATTGGGTATTTCCCAAGTCTATCTATACAGTCATAATCAGTGGTTGATTTGCAACACTCCCCCCCCAAAAAAAAAAAAAGAAAAAAAGAAACACACGAGCAAGCATTTAAGAATTTAAGATCCTGCTTTTTTCCAATATTAACATATTTTTATATTAAGGGACCAGGCAATTCAATTTTTGCTTATCTGGTGGTGAGAAATTCATTTAGGAAAAGGGAAATATTATGTGAAATGATGTGCTACGGAGGAAGAGGTTCTGCAGTTTTGCCCAGGGCCACTACAATCCAACTGTTTGAAAGACTACGAAGCAAATCCAGAGTCATCAATGCCCAAGTGTGTAGATTCTGCCAAAAAGCCAGATGCTGCGATGGGAAACATTATGTATCTTCTCTAGTTTGGCATCTGGGTCCTGCTATGAGCAGCCATGCCTTATGTCTATTTGTGACTTCAGGTTCTACTGCTGCATTAATAACAACTTTTTTTTTGTGGTTATATATATATATGTGTGTACGTATAAAGTCCGTTCTACTCCCTTCCCCCCACCATTTAGTCATTCAGATTGCTTCAAGCCAGGTGCAAAGTCCTAATATTTGCTCTTCTCAATAGCCTCACCGACTCATGTGGTGGTGTGGTATCTGTTGCTAATTCCATATACGTTTTTCTCTTTCTTATTAATGTGGTGAAGGAACACAGTCAAACTAGATTTCTTAGAGACATTCTTCTTCACTGAAATTGTTTACTTTCTACACAGTTATCTTGAGGTTAAGACTTAACTATTGGGTACTTGCTGCTAATGAAAGCTGGTAAATATTAACCAGCTGCTCAAAAGACTTACAAACTGAATAGGAAAATTTATCTCTTGCTCATATTTAAGGCAGTGACAATACCCCTATCATTTAATTTGGATTATTATCTCACTTTCAAAGAAAAAGAATATGTCCTCCTTGTTATATGCACCATTCTAAGAATTAGTATAAAGTAGCATTGCCTTTGTACAAGAATTTCCTCCAGTATGTTACTTTTCTTGTATTACTCAAATGATATATATAGTGACGGTGACCCAACCACACTCTTTCCTGAATGGAGTGGAGATAAAAGCAGCACTGTATTTGAAATCAATAGAAGTGACTTGTGGCCTGTGATGGGAGTGGCTGGCTCCAGAATTATTATCTGGTGTTAAGTGCTGACAATGCAATAGGATCTTTACAAGACATAAATACAGTGAGGGATCTCCAAAAGCCTAATGCCAGCCTGGGAAGTGAGTCTGGTCAGGCTGCCCGTACGGGCTGTGACGGGAAGAGACTCACGCCCACACTTTTCCGAAGACAGATGAAGAGCACAAACGGAAACATCTCCTGTCAGATATAGAATGAAAGGCTGAAGTGCTCTGCATTAAAATTTCCACGTGTGCTATTCTAAGCACTTTCACCAACAGCAAATTTCACTGAGTTCAGAAAGCTGGGAATGGACCAAGGACACGTTTTCTGAAAGTTACTGACTTTCATATATTGAGGGATTTGGGGTTTACCTTGCGTTTAACTACAGTACTCCTATGACTCTTGGCAATTCCCTGCTTGGTCTTACTATTCTTGTTTGCAATAAGACTGTTGATACCCATTGTTGTTTACATAGTCATAGCTAGCTAATTTTTAGCTGCCTGCTAAAAAATAAATTGAAGACTCCAGGGGAATTGAGACTCCTGGAGTGGTCTCATAGTTTGAGAAACATGAACTGAATATGGAGGAGACCTTTCCCTTTTCACTGACTGCAGAGAAAGATGAGCCTGCCTATATTGCAGCTGGTGCCTCTCCAAAAATTCTTTGCTCTGTCCCTTCCCATATATGCCAATTAATTTGAGCAGCTGCATTGAGCCACTTTCCAGGGAGATGCCAACCCAGGCAGGGAGTCTATATATTTCTTCTGCTGTCCACAGGGAGATCTAGAAGCAGCAGGAAAACCATGACATGGCACAGCGGTATGAAGGCCATCACCTAGTCTGTAGTTTGTGTCTTGCTTGACGTTAGTGTGCTCCAGTAATTCAATTAGGATAAAAGGATCATGGATAGAAATGGACACTTCCACTTCACTGAGAGACAGTAACAGATACCATTACTGATATGAAATGCTGCCAAAGCTACCTGCTACTGGAATTACCAAACCACAAGAGCAAAGAGATCTAGTATAGCCTCCAGCTATGCACACACAGATAAAGTACCAGAACGCCTGCAGTCAGAGAAACAGATGCTGTTCTCCCATCTTTTTCTGATAATAAAGACATAGAGCACTACCCAGTACAGCTCATTCAATCTTGCTAACACCACATGCATGATCTACCAGAGTGGTTAGAACACAGGGCAAAAGAACACTACAGGAAGTTCCGGGAAAGCAGATGAGGATGATCCCAAATCTTTATTCACCTTAAAGTCACAATGATTATTGAAGGACAAGCCTTATTACTACATCGTGACTGTCC
>JAHREE010000444.1:6140190-6161981 GCA_033628505.1 Tringa tobata
CCTTTTCTCCAGCCTCCCTCTTTAGAATTATGACTCGTGTCCTTTCAGCTACCTTCAGAGCACATCACCCTGTTCCACTTAGCCTGCAGCTCTTTCCAAACTGACAGAAGCAGCAGGATCTGGTATGCTTAGCATATTACCAGCATTTTAAATTTGTGATATCACAGTACTCTGTGGATTTCCATTACTATTGCTTACAAAACTAGTGATAAGGGGAGTATAGGACTAAGTTGTCCTCAAGTAGACATTAGACTCACTGATTCATTGCTACATTTCTATGAGATGCTTTTCCTGAAGTTAGGAAGTGAAAGAGTGAAAAGCACGGTGCTGTTGTACATCAGAACTGAGGGATGACCAGCAATATGCTGTGGATAAGAGCAAACAGACACTTGCTCTCATGGCTAATGGTGGCACAGTGAGGCAGCAAATAGTACTATCTGAAGACCATATTTTATCACTTTCCTTATTTATCAGTGATTTTGACTGCAGAGGTGGACAGAGTGATAAAAGTACAGAGGTGATAAAATGCACAGATGTCTACATTATTCAACTTGGTAAGGACTACAGAAGGCTGTGAGGCTGAGAGAAGTCTAACTAAACTAAGAGATGCACAACAGCAGTTGTGCTTCAGCACTGACCAACAGGAAGTAACACACGCAGAAAAGGGTGCCCTGGGCTGCTCATCATTTAAATCCTGTCACTTCGAAGAAGTGCTTGGGCATTATCAGTGTGAAACTGACTCAGCATGAGAAAAGCTAAGGGATCTCCTTGACTTGGGTTTTTTATCACATGTTCCTCTGAAACTCTGGGTGTGGATATCTCCAAGTTGGGTATTGGCAAATGCAGCGACCAGTTCCTTTCAGCAACGCAGCCCCTAGATTCTTCAAGTTAAATATAGCCAGTTTCATACCACTGTTTGTATTGCACATCAATAATTTATTGCTTTCTTTTTAAAATGTGGGGAAGTCATGTGATTTTTATGAAGACTACACCACCAGTCTATTCGTATCGTATTTTTAGAGACATTGTATTGATTGAAAGAGAATTGGCTAACCTGAGATGTAAACAATGACTGGCATTGGCCCTAACCCGTGTGGTTAATATCACTGATTTGTCATGCTGAGTGATGTGAAAAGAGGAACGATTGGTTGTTGATTATTGAACAACTCAACACAGGGTACATTTGGCATGTCAGATGAGAGGCTATTCTAATGAGCTTGCGCTGCTGCCAATTACTTAAGAGCCAGTGCCTCCTCTGCAAGCTATTTTGTACATCTTCAAGATGTTTAACTAAATTTCAGCTCAGTAACAGATTGCAAATAAGATGGTTAGATTTGAGAATCTGTGCATATATATTCCTTTAACATCATCTCATGTGCACCTGCCTGCTAATGGAGCCCTTCATTCTTTGGTGATGACTAATTAACATATAGCACAGCAGTCAGTTTAAGAAATGTTACGTTCTTTGAATAGGCTGACAGACTTGCGTAATTGAAACATCTTTTGTACTTTTCATTGGACTCAGGAATGAAATTTGTATCAGCCTTGAAAATTCTTATAAGAATTAACTCTGGGCAGAGACATCTCTGATGGTGTGTGGCCCGTTATAATGGCACTGTTTTCTTTCAGGTCAAAGCTGTATGCATTAGGGAAAGTATGACAACCAGTAAGGTATAAATATTATATCCCTGATGGTATCTCAGTACTGAGCAAGGTGATCATAAATATCTGTAATTCAGCATCAGACAAAACTATTTTTTTCCTGGATGTGAAATCAAATTCCTTTTTTTCCAGTAGCATGGACAATATCCATGCTCGGATCTTTTGTAGACCCATCTTAAACCCCAAAAAAAATACTCTGGCCAGACCCATTCAGCTACTCAACTCCCTCTGCTTAAAGCATAAATGAGGATGTCTGATTTTGGGATGCAAACACATGGTCTGAAAGACTGGGACTAACACCATTACCCTCAAATATCTTTAGTTGCTGCCGACAGAAATTATTTTAACTGGCAACTAACAACTAGCTAGCACGTTTCCATTTCAAATATCATTAAGTCATTTTGAAGCTGTACCCAAGTTCATCTAAACTTTCTAGAGCATCTAGTCTCATATAAACATGGGACTCTTGGTGATAACAACCCTACATTATGCGCACAGGTAACAATAGGAAAAAGTGTTTACCAGTTTCCCATGCGTTTTGTTAGTTCAAAAGAGTAGCTTATGTTAGTTGCCATGGTACGCATTAGTAACATTTAAAAAGCAGAATCACATGATGACGTCTTTTTTACAGGGAAGATTAATGAGAAGATATAAATAATTAACCTTACATTGATGTGGGGACACGTACCTCTTCTAATAATGGGGCTATGAATTTCGTTTAAAATAGATATTTAAAGTGTTGACTATTTATTTAAATCCAGATTTAACAGAATCAGGATACTTGTATTGGAAACTCTAGATGTTCCTTTCTTTGTAGTTTTACTATGCTATCTAGAAAGCCATAAAAAAAATTTCTTCATTTAATTTGTAATTGTTTTAATCAGAAATTCTTCTAACAGTAGTTACATTGTTTCCACTTAAAAGGGTATTTATAAAATTTGACTGTAAATTGAATACTGAATAAATGTGAGATTTTGTGAGCCTAGTAGGTCTAGATAGGCTCTGTGACCATGAAATTAAGGATACTTCACTATTATTTCCATTCTGGGCACATGTGCAAAACGGTGTGCTATGTGCTAACCTGCACAAAAATACCCATTGACTGCTTCCCTCCTTTGGTGAAATCAAACATGTAACACAACTGAGTTAAATCTCACTGCAAATGCAAGTTATTTTTAGGTGCACTAACACCATAATTTATGAGTGTTAAAATTAATCAGTTTCTTCTACTTTTCCTCTAGATATGTAGGATATGAAAGGCTCTTTAAAAAAAATGTGTTTGTAATAATTTGTTTGGGGTTCTGCAGTTGAAGCACCTTTATATTTTTCCTGATGAAATATTTGCTGCCTCCAATCACCTGGGGAACATTACCTTGATGAAGCCACTGAAATATGCTCCATCAGTCTCAAAGGGTTTTCCTAGCCTACTTTTCACTCTCTTCTTGCCAATTAAGCTGCCACATTATGTATGATAGTGAGGGTCACTTGTTTTTTCCAAGTGTTATTCTGAAATGGTGAAGATGACAGAAGCATACTGGTCTAGTGAATAATTAGACTGGATCTTAAAGTCCCAAACCCCTATCTTGCACTGCCACACGCTAACTATTTTTAACCTCAGCTCCTGTCTTCTAGCAGGCTACATTTCTTCCCAGCATGAGAGAAACAACTAGAATTTCCTGGCATTTTTGCCAGGAAAACCTACTGTGGTATTCTGTGATGTGTGTCTGTATTTTATACTAAAAATCTACCAGATAAAATAACTAGAGAGATGATGTTGAAAAATATGAAACATTTGAAGTAAATAAATATGCAATGCAGGGCTTACTTCCACAGAGTAAAACACAACATTTCTCTGGGACCACATAGCATTAGTTATACTGTATTTGGCAAATATCTATAGGCAATCCTTCAGATTTTGAATTTGTGCACATCAGTTTATAAACACAGTAAAAAAAAGCAGCTCTTCTCAATGCTTTAAGACCAAGAAGTGCTATTCTAATAATCCTAAAGCAATAGTCTACACGCACTCTATGAGAGTTGCTTACCTGATGGCGATTATTTTATTTATTTATTATTGTTTAAAATAATTGGCCCAGAATTTCTGTATAGTTTTGCCACTGCACAACCTCAGAACAACCAGGAAGCACAGAACAGAGCAGGATTTAGTAGTTTCATGCAGTGACAAACATTTATGAGTCTAAACCAGCCTTTCCAAAAGGGAGACAAGTATTTTAAATGTTCAGGATTAACCCACTGCCCAAGGGAAAATTACTGACACTGGGTGAAGTTTTTAGTGAAAGAGCAGAGATACTTCAGCTTGGCTAGCTTCCCTCACATAGCTATTAACAAATTTTACTGCAGCAATGATCACTAGAAACAAAGGAGAAAATGGTACAGTAATGAAGGGCTGAGTAGTGACCTTTCTCCCTCCTTCCCCTCATCTTTCAAGTTGGGGCAATGATACATCTTGTGACCAACCTCATTAATTGAGCTCTAATTCTGTACTGGGTGTGAGAACTAGAAGATTTGCAACATAGATCACGCAGCTAAAACCAAAATAAATAACATTAGCCTTCAGGAAGTACTCAAGTGGCTTCTAGTCAGCTTTTTCTTTTAAAATGTAGCCACACAATTGTATAACTTCCCCCAACCTCACTCTATTCTTTGTTAACCTGTTTTCCTTAACCTCAACTTGAGGAAAGTTCCTTTGGAACTATTAATTATTCCTGGTTTACACAGCTATGGCATAACAGGATCCCTTATACTAAGAGGAATACTAGATTCTTATCTCAAATTTAAGTAAATATCCATAATTTAATGGCATTGTTCTGAAGCAGGTGCAGCCTGTGATTAGTTAACCAAAAGGCAGTTAACCACTAAAGCAGAGAACTACAGGTTCCACTTGTCTTATGCCTTGGATCAACTCTATCTTCCAGATACAAGAAAACACCTTCTTCTCAACTCTATTGGAAATAGTGCTATTTTTTACTTGCAAAAGTGGCTGGAAAGTGGAGAACAGATGTCCCATTTCACAAATGGAGAGACGCTGGGCAGCCCAAACTGTGGTCTATGCCTGTTTTAAGCTACCGAGGGTGGCACTGACTCACCCAGCCCCAAACATGTAGGTAAAAAGATCCTCTTGGCCTTAAGGATATAGTATACTTTATGTTTTAGTGAGCTTTCCCACAGAGCATGAAAATTTTTCAACTCAGCATCCTCCTAATAAGGACATTTCAGCATTGGTTTCTATGTGGGAGTTTGCCTTCTCCTACCTAGGATGTCAGATGGCAATTTTGTTTTTATTTGTTTCTCTCATTCTTCACACAATTTGAAAATATAAGTGTGGCAACAATATAAAAACAGAGTGCAGGCAAAAAAAAACCCCAAGCTAAACAAACCCACATCAATGTTCATATGCTGGTTCTTTAAGATGTTCCAAAAAGGCATAGTAAGGGCAGTAGCAAGCAGGTAACTTGGATATAATGTTTATTTTAGAGTTAGTGATAAATCACTGTGAGATAATAATGGGAGCATATGTCTCCAACAGCTTTTCAGAAAAGGTGTTCTATTCTAAATGCAAACTAGTGGACCAAAGAGATAGTGAAGATTTATTTCCTCTTTCCTGGCAGAAATAGATTTCTTTCCTTAGCATATTAATGATGATACATTAAAAATGTTTACAAAATACCATCACTTGAAATTATGAAATGAATGTAATTAAATTGCCTACAAGCCCTTAGGGTTGTGAACACCAGCTTAAGCATTAGTGAGACAGATTGCAAGCCAGGATTCTAGTTGTTTCTCTCATGCTGGGGAGAAATGGAAATAGTATTGCCACCGAGAGCCATGAAATGTAAGGCTGGAATATGGCAGAGAGGAAAATCCCCAGCAATAGTTAGCACCAACCTGAAATCCTGCCCACATGAACAGCACTGCCAATTTGTATCTATGACCAAGGTAATCCAGGAGAACATTTACTATCATTCATTTGCTAAATGGCTTGCTTGGGATTTACTAGGGTTAGACTGAAAATGGCCTTGTGTGGAAAAAAAAAAGGGGGGGCGCAGATGTAAAAGGGATCTCAGCTTGAAAAAAAAAGTTCTACTAAGGAATGGCATCATCCTTTTGGCAGACAGTTGTCCTGAGGACAGAACCAAGCTCTTCCAGCAAGGCTGTGCAACCAAACTAAAGTGTATACACATTTACAGACTCTGGAGTCACCGCTCCACATTGCTCCTCTGGGTGCTCATGGTCACCAGTGTCCCACCCAGCTTGCCTACAGGCCGGTACTCTGTTGGGTGACTGGTCCACTCATTCAAAGTCACCTTTTTCTGTGCTAAAATATAAGGGGATACTCTATCCACTGCTTGTCAGGTATGACTGCTTGTTAGCCATGGCTATAAATAATGGAAAAAATGCTCCAGCCACCAAAGAATGGAAGGTAGAAAGAAAGTAATCAGATGAGATAGGAATGGGGATGAATGTTTTCAAAACAGGATTTAAGTATTAAGACCTTATTAACAAGTCTACTCCATCAGCTACAAAACAAAATCCTCCCATCCCCTTTACAGCTTTGAGGAAGAGTGTGCTCATCCACATGAAAAACTCCTCCTAGCCTTGGCAGAGCAGGTCACCTTGTGAGAGAGAGGGCACAGACCTCTGGTGGCCCTCTTGATTTTAAGCTTCTAGCATTCCCAGACCTAGCTGGACCCAGACAGCATAAGCCCCTTATGCCTTGTAGAGGATGTTGAGTGGGAAGGTGAGAGCATCCTTCTGACTTCATGACAGCTTGGCACTCTGGACTTTCAACTGTTGCAGTCCCCTCTCAGATCTAGATGCCTGAGCGAGAGCACACACCTCACATTCAGTCTGGGTGTCTGTCAACTATAGACTCACAAGCTAGAAAACCATGGAAATCAGGAGAGAGAAACTGTTTGTGCATGATGTATCTATTTCTGTACACATTAGAGTCCCATTGACTGCACCAAATTTTTCTTTCGCATCTTACAGTATTTGATGTTTTAATCAGAGCAACATCTGTCACAAACAGTCTCTCTGCGGCTTAATTTTTTAGATAGAATTACTTCTGTCCTTTTTCTTTCAGTTCTCACTTCAGCATCTCTTTTGGCCACTGTCAGAGATAGGTTACTGAATTTGACAGTCAAATGGTCATTTGGCTGTTCCTGTATTTTTATTTTCCTCTTGCTCCCACCTAGAGTGTTTTGGAGAATATCATTACAGAGAAAAGCTGTGAAACAGTCTGACTTCATCTTAAAATTAAGAAAAGTATTTTAAACTTGTATGTATGTATTCATACAAACATGCCCTATGCTAAGACATCTTTGCAGATCTGTACTGCAGGCAACATTCAGAGAATAGCTTATTTACTACAAAGTCTGAATAAATTTTTTCTAAACATATGTTGAAGAGAATGGCCTCGCAATTAAGACAGTTGCATATGGCATATTGCATTTCAGTTTGATGGTTATTTCAGCAACAGTGAAAGCATTGAGTAACTCGTTGAGGAAAAAAATTTCCACAAGAAAACACATATTGCTGATCATAATTTCTCATTTTTTCCAGTTTGGGAGCCATGCAGATTCCAAATGTGTAACACATACATGCAGCTGGAGTCAAAAGATCTGCACAAAGAACAACAGGACATGCCAGGAACAGGAAGCCCCAAGTTTGAATTAGAGGGGTTTTTCTGTTATATGTTTATTGTGTTCTTCTCAGTAAGTCACTTAGTGCTTTCTTTGTATAAATTGATGAAAATAAAGCTTATGAACCTGTCCTTTAAAGGTATCTTGCAGTTTAAATAACTAACACTCAAACAGTGCTTTAAACACAGTCTCAGTTGGCTTAGATAAATGCACTCTGCTTTTCCAAAGAATGTTTCAGAAGTGTCCAGAATTAATTGAGATTTAATCTCCCTTTTTTAGCTTGCCTATCTGCATGTACAGTATAAACACAATTTGCAAGCTGAATACATTAACAATAGAAAGCTGTAACTCTGTAAAACCCCTATGGCAACGGTTCCTTCATTAAGCACTTCTCCCAGTACTTGGGAAACATCCATCCAGTGGGACTGGGGTTCCATGTAAAAAAATATGTAAGATAATGTAATGAAAGATTCTATTACATAGGGTATGTCCCAAAAGGGTCAATCTGAATACAAATAAATTACCAGTAATAAGTTCTAATGTTATAAAATCTTTACGGCAATGATTCCTTACTCAGTTTGGGAGGTGAACATCAAGCAAACTGACATGGACCCACAGAGTGAACAGAATAAAAGCACGTTGAAAAGTTGTTTTGGTTTTTACAAAGAACCCTTCCAGTGTAATTTGGGTTTTCTGTGAAAGGTATGTAAGAAAATGCAATCAAATGTAATGCAATGGATGATTCTGTTTCATGGTACAGGCTGAAAAAGGGTCAAATTCACAGTACATCATCAACTTTCAATTTTGTACACAGGTCAGCTAAGTACTGCAGGCAAACACTGTAAATATGAAGGGTATAGATACCTGCATAGAAGTTCTATCACTTACAACTGGCCTTTCTATGCTCGGTGCTCATCAAGAAGGAAATGCCTTCCTGGGCTTTTGAGAACAGGCTGCAAGTACCCTTTCCTCCTTCAGACTGCAGAGGCTGTGCCCCTGGGCTGCCTTCTCCCTGGGCAGGTGTCACCCACAGACACCAGTGAAACTGGCATCTCAGTGCTTGACACTGTTCTTCGTCCAAGCCTGGATTGTGATCTAGATCTCCCTGGATACTTAACTGCCTCCCAAGCTTGGTCTGCTGGTGTCTTCACCAAGCACTACCTGTACCTATTCGCACAGACTAAACCGTAGAAGCAACCAGAGAACTGCAACTGAAGGAAGGATGTGCATGTGACAAAGTGAACAGCCATCTCCTCCTAGCCGATGAAAAGGTGGGCCTATTATAACTAAACACCACATCTGAAATCCTACCTTCTCAACTCGGAGCTTTCTACCCCCCACAACCAGAGGAGGTTTTATAAGTTTGTGACAACTGCTGAGACACAAAAGATGCATGACAGACTCTGTATCCACCTGGCCAGCATAGCTCCCATCTAAAATGCTACTCATTACTGTAAAGGTGAGCATCCAAATGGAAGCATTGAATTTCATATTAACAACTGCGTACTAAGTCACTATTACAGTTTCTGTATTAGATATGCTACTATGGAGAGCCTGAAGACAAGAGCTGAATATTTCACCAGACCAAGTCCACAGACAAATCAGTGGATCTTAAATGCTCTCCCAGAACCTGTGTCACCAATGTCTTACCTTACACTGCTCCTCTTGGATTCACAAGAATTCCTTTCAGCATGTATCAGAGGCTCGATCCAGCTCAGCAGCAAAGCTCAGAATGTGGTTGCTTTGGGCTACTTATCACTACCTTAATTAAACATTTTTACATTTAATTAAAGGCTGCCTCAATTCAGGTGGCAGCTCTCAACCTATAATTAAGAAGGTTCCTCCCAAGCCCAGGTTTTACCTCCATCTCCACATAACTACTACAAAAACCCCAATGTTTTGAGGTTTCAGAAAACAATCTCAAATACCCCTGTTTGTCACCTATACCTAGGCATGTGACAAACCTAATATAGGTCCTGAGTCCTAATTGCACTAAAACCAGAGATTGATATGCAAGTCCTAGTCTCCCTGCTGTATGCTGATAAGGTGATAGAGCTGACTGGGCCAGGAGAAAACCACAACGTTATGGCATCTGAGACAGGGCTGTAGAAACACTTTGTCTTAAACAGATTGGGAAAAGGTAACAGTTTAGCTGCTTCAGCATGGAAAGAGATCCTCTTGCAGCAACACAAAATTTTGGGTTTAGATCAAACAACTCTTCGTTTCTGCATCAGGCTCTTTTGGGTAAATTCAGGACAGCTACTGGCACCTAATCAGTGTGCTTCCCTCAGGTGACTATTTCCTGCAATTTGTGTTTCCCTGGCCATAATGATTCAGCTTTGGCAGCTGCAGAGTTTCAGGACTCAGCCCTAAAACCATATGAAGTATTTAGGGTAGCTCAGTCCAACATAGGCTGTCTCTTGTTGGAAGTTGGAAGCTGAGTGGTGCTGTTGACACACTTAAGGGACAAGAGTCCATACAGAGGGACCTGGACAAGCTTGAGAAGTGGGCCCATGTGAGCCTCATGAGATTCAATAAGGCCAAGTGCAAGGTCCTGCACCTGGGTTGAAGCAACCCCTAGTATCAATACAGGTTGGGGCATGAAGGCATTGAGAGCAGCCCTGCCAAGAAGGACTTGTGGGCACTGGTGGATGAAAAGATGGACACAAGCTGGCAATGTGCACTCACAGCCCAGAAAGCCACCTGTGTGTTGGGCTGCATCAAAAGCAGTGTAGCCAGCAGGGCGAGGGAGGTGATTTCGCCTATCTGCTCTGCTCTGGTGAGATCCCACCTGGAGCACTCATCCACCTCTGAAGCCATCAGCACAGGAAAGACATGAGCCTGTTGGAGCGGGTCCAGAGGAGGGACACAAAATGATCAGAGGGATGGAACACCTCTCTTAAGAGGACAGGCTGAGAGAGATGGGGTTGTTCCACCTGGAGAAGAGAAGGCTCTGGGGAGACCTTATTGCAGCCTTTTGTCCTTAAAGGGGGCTTATAAGAAAGATGGGGACAGAGTTTTTAGTAGGACTTGTTGTGATAGGACAACGGGTAATGGTTTTAAACTGAAAGAGGGAGGATTTACACTAGATATAAGGAAGAAATTCTTTATTGTGAGGGTGGTGAAACACTGGAACAGGTTGCCCAGAGAGGTGGTAGATACTTTATCCCTGGAAACGTTTAAGGTCAGTTTGGTCAGGGCTCTGAGCAATCTGCTCTAGTTGAAGATGTCCCTGCTTATTGCAGGGGGGTTGGACTAGATGACCTTCAAAGGTCCTGTCCAACTCAAATTTTTCTATGGTTCTAAGTTACTCCCTTCCCATCTCCACACATCAGCACATATTCAGACATCTCTTGTCTCCTCTAAGAAAGATGAGTGGGCAGGTCTGGTCCAGGCCTCTCTACAGCTTGGCTGTTCTGAGTCTCCTCTGTTCTGCTTGGAAAGTCATGCTTATTTGTGCCTTGGAGTACCAGAAGTTAGACATAACCTCTACCAGGTGAGATATGGAACCACCAGACAATACTTATCTCTTGCTGAGTAGGGAAATATACTATTTGGAGTAGAATAGCAGCAGAAAATACTGAAAGCAGCTTATTTTAGAATAAGCTTACTGTGGCAGCTAGGTGCTTTCTTGGGAAATTTAATTCCTGCATGCTAACAAGGCAACCTAACTTAATCTCAACTGAGAACTTTCTATCTGCTTGTTTATAGGATTGACAAAACAGGGAGCTCCTCCTCCATTTTGTGAGCTTAAAATGAAAAACACAGCCAGTCAGAAGTATCAGAGTACTTAAAAGCAACCTGCTAGGTGTTTCAGTTCACCTGGAAAAGCTATTTTAAGATATAAAATAATTTACAAGAGCATAAAAAAAGCACCTTATCCTCAGGGAGTGACATGAATTACAGTTACGGTACATCTATATCAGACCTTGAAGACTCCATACAGACTCTGTAAACAGTCGTGCTATTTTCTGAACCTTTAAATATATATTTTTGATCAGAGTTGTATCTTTTTTTATTTTGTGTTCCAACGCTCCTCTGAGGCTACTCATGTACCATACTGGCTTGAAGTGGTACATCTGTTCCTTCATTATGCTCTGCTCAGGTCTTTAAATACCTGGAGCAAACCCCAGACTCCAGATTTACCTGCTATTTTAATATAGCTGAACTATCTCTACTCTACTTGGCAGTCAGTGTTATTGCACAGACTGTATAGTTGAAGATCATAAATTTTTCTTTGTGCCCAATAAATGTGCTCTTTCAATAGGTTAATGCTTGTATCCTGCAATTATTTCAAACAGGTGGCCACTCTGACACTTGCCATTAGCCAGTCCACAACACACAAATGTATTGATCAAGACAAAGATGCACTTCTGACTTGTGCTAATCAATTTATCAGTTCTCCAAGGGTTTTTACAGTGTAATGAGCAGGAAATATATATATACCACTGCTAAGTTTCTCTCTCTCTTCAGGGAGCAACTGAGTGCACTTACAGAAGAGCTGATGTACTGATTTGCAGTAAAGTGAAATGACATCTCCAAATAAAATTTTAATCTTTAGTATGTATGTAAAGTTTGGAGGAAGACTGATGGGCAAACTTGCAAAGTTTGCAGAATTATAACACTTAATATACAGCTATAGAGCTACTTTGCAATTGTACCTTTTATTGTGAGTTTTCTGAAGCTAGCTAGAGCTCGACCTGCTTTTAAACCCCCCGAAGGAAGCCAAGCGATGCCACAGGAAGTGTTTTTGCTGAGAAATTTGTAGTTTCTGTTCCCACTAAGCTGGAGCCAAACACATTCCTCAGTGTGTTCTTGGGTCTTTTGCTTTTGGAGGTGATATTCTCAAACTCCGTATCAGTGGCTGATCTTGAATTTACCATGCTTCACCTTCTGTCTTGGAGTTGCAGCTCTGAGTTAACGGTGTCAAGCAACATTCACGTGTTTTCTGCTAGTCCAACATTATTTACAAAAATGAACAGATCAGTTCTCTGCACACAGTCACCAAATCAAAGCTTGCTGTAGACTGGCACTGTAAACATACTGCATTCAAATTTACACTTAGTATTGAAGACCTCTTTTTCACATGAGATTTGTTGAACCACTCTACACTGGATCTTTCATTAAATATTCAGAGAATATTACATCTTATCTCCAGTCAGTGGTGTCATTTGCCACCTTCCGTAAAGTTTAGTGTGTTATCTCTAGTAAGGTGACTGATAAGGTGGCAGATAAAGGGCTTTAATAAGGTGCAGTTGGGATTCTGGGTCAGCGCAAACCAGTGTTGACCCCAGGGGAGGTCACAAAGAGTATCTGAGGTTACCTAACGTTCAGGTAGCACAGCAAAAATGATGTAGAGGGAAAAAAAATCCCCGAAAACTTTTGTTTACAGTGAGGCAGTTTACCTGAAGTAGATGACAAAAAGTACACTGTAATCAGTCCCCACAGTTTTTACTGTGTTCTTATAGTTATATTCTGCTCATAATGACAGGATGGGAATTCAAGAACTCTCTTTTTTGTCTGGATCTCAAAGTGCATACACCAAATATGCATATTTGACTCTTACATGTCTCTGAACAAAGGTAATCGAACCAGACATTTTAATAAAGTTGTTTGATATCTGAATATTTATACAAGCTTTATGTAAAAATATAACTGAACACTGTCACCAGCTGACCCATTTCTCATTGCCTACTCTATTCAGGGGGCAGAACTCCTTCTGAGAGGCACAAAAGGAACCTAGGAATTCTTAATCTCAAAATTCAATGTGTAATCCACTGGCACAGCGTGTGTCATATATTTTAATGGCCAATGTACATAGATGTAAGTGTACAACTGCAAGCAGCTAATGGGTTTACTCTTTTAATGGAGGAAGTCTTGGCTGCTAATCTAAGGCCCTGGGTTCAAACCCTACTGATGACCCAACTTAAATTGTTGTTTTATTAAGTAAAGACTTAAATATGATTGATATAATTTAAGCTATTTAATCTTCCATTACAGAATGATTAAGATTCATCCATCTGTTCTATAATCAAAGATGTTAATAAAGTTATGAAGCTAATAGTATAACAAGTGGTTTTGCTAATCCCAAATTGTTGAGATAGTTCTCATCTGGGAACAGTGAGGGACACAGCAGGAGGAACAGTCCATCTCTATTAGGAGTGATTAGTATAACTTTAAGCTATAATTACTCGGATACATTCACACAGGAGACTGCTACCCAGCCATTAAGTATCCTTAAGAGGATGATCTTTTGTACCAAAAGGTCCAGCAGTTTTTCTGACAGTTGAGAAGTTTATCTCCACCAGGTGCCTGAAGGGTGACTCATGCATACAAAGTGCTTCAGATAGACAACAGGTTTTTTTCTTTTTTTTTTTTTTTTAGTGACTGACAATTAAAAAAAAAAACAAACAGATGATATATCATCTTTCTAAGCTTGTTCCTCTAAGGGGATACCCAGCAGTTAAGCAGCATGAAGGCTTTACTAAGCTGAAGGTACCTTGTGCAGCCTACTATCTCCATAGTTGTCCTAGAGAACCAAGAACTTCTCTGGCTCTTTGACATTGCCACTTTTTCAAATGAGTTAGAAAGAAACCAATGGAAGAGACATGAAATCTCAGGGAAATGTCTCCTACTCCAGAGTCTGAAAACCACAGTGTCCAACCACAGAGTTCCATTCTTAGATGCCTGCCAGGAACAGCTCTGGGCAGTACAGGTCTGGGAGCTCGTGGGTACCTATTGATAAAACCAGCAAAAGAGTGACACTTCATCCTTCCTAATGGCACTGCATTCTCCTTCCCCAGTGTGGGTGTACTCTCTTCCTCAACCATTTCATGCTTGCAGATAGTTTGCCTAAGCATTCATGAAAAGTACGCTGAGGTCTAGAAGTCAGGAAACCCCTCTTTTCTTTGCAAAAATATGCAAATAGAGGATCAAAGAGGTAAAACTGATATCTCAAGAACTGCATTTGTGAGACTGTGAGTCTGCAGAAAGTTAATACCACAGTGTGCAAATGGGAGAGTTTTGACAATCTTTTCTGGATACTGAGTTCAGTGGTCAGTTTTGCTGTCTGATAGAAGCTGAAGAAGTGCCCAAGGAAAAGGTGTTACTGCAATTTAACTGAACTGTTAAGTGAAGAAAACATCACTTGGGAGGATTTTGAAGCCAGGTCTCTGATCAATTGCATTGGTGGCTTGGAGTTGTATGTGCTCACTGATTAAAGGATGACTTTCACTTCATCTGATGTTTCTGATGAAATTCCAGATTGCAGCCAGAGTTCTTTTTAATGTTGCATTTGGTTTTGTTAAATTTCAAACTCTTTTTCTCTTAAGTTCTGCCTATGTAATATTCCACACCTGATCCAAACCATCAGTGCCTTTTAAATTTGCATCACCTCCAGAGTTCATTAACACATCTGTTTCCTGTCAAGGTAATAATGAAAACTTTTTTTTCAACTCTTTAGATTTGATCAGGCTTTGAACCAGTACCATTTTTTCAATACGTTTCCCACTCAGCTCAGCTAAATATGTACTGTTTAGCCAGTTTCTTACTCATTCTTTAGCTAATGCTCTGTTAACTAACATTTACATGAGAAGCTTCACCAAAACCTTACCTGAGCTCTTAGTTCAATACATTTTATTCACAGTTCCACGTTGAACTTTTCAGGCTTTTTACCTTCAGGGTCTCAATTTTTCTTAAGACTGGATTCTACTTCTTTTGCATTAGCAGCTGGAACCGGAACAGAGTGAAAAGAAAATAAAAGGATGCTCATCTGAAAAAAAGAAGAAGAAAAAGGAAGGAAATATTTATTGTTTATACAAAATTCTAAAAGCTTTTAGAACTGAAGTCAAATACGAATGCTCAAAATAGAACTGTAGAAATAAGGAATAAGGATAACCATAAAGATAAGAAATTAAGACATATAAAATATAAATGTTAAATATAGAGCTGCCTAGAAACTTCTGCGGTGTCTTTCCAAGCTCCCTGACCTCTGGCAGCTTAAAGAATCTACTCACATCCTCATAGTCTTTATTCAGTTTCAACTTTTTTTAAAATTTTCCTGAGAAAGAATTGAACAGAAACCAACCCAGGACTACAGTTAGTTTTGACATCTTATTTACTCAATAGGGAGATAACTTTCAAAGATAAAATATCTATTTTAGCTTTGCTTCTGAATAGTAAGCTTTGTGGTTTTTTCCTACTTACCTCTTCTCCTGTTTGCAAGTTGCATCCATTACTGCCACAAAGAAGGTTTATCTCATGAGCAAAGAATCAACACTCACGTCTTTATATACAAAGGGAAATAAAGGGAATTTTTTTCCTATCTTTTTCCACCAACGGTGGAATTAGCAAATGGAGCTTACTTTATTCTATCACAAACCCAAATATATTTGGAATTCTATACTTACATCAGTTTACATTTTAAGTCACTCCGGTAACCATTTTTTTAATATTGAAAAGCATCCCTATGTTGCAAAATTCCTGATACAACTGTTAAAATGAAGCTTCTCTAGTAGTAAGCAAGTAAAACCAGATAATTGCAATATAAGCAAAACATCAGCCACTTTATCCTGCCCCGAAATAAGTAGCAAGTGCTCAGATCTGCATATGCATCAAAGAAACAAACATGCATGGACTGCAGTGAATGCAATATAGAGTAACATGACACACAGTTCAGATTAAACAAAGATACTTCTCTGGTACAGTGTTGTCTTTGCTACTTTGACTGCTATAGAAAGAAAAACACTTGTTTAAGAGGAAAAGGTGCTATATACCAGAAAACTGCAAGGCCTTACTTCTTCTTTGCAAGCAGGTGGTTATGTCTACCACTAAGACTATACATAAAATCTACTATACATTATCTTTGTAGTTAGATGTTGTTTTAGCAAAACTAAGATTTCTAACACTCTACATCAGGTCCAGATGACTCACTTTATCTCCTAGTAGAAATAGCCTGATATGGGAGTGTACCCTGCATTCTGGATGGTCATTGCTAAAGCTTTCCTAATGTCTTATCTATTTGCCTCATTGTAAAAATCATGAAATGTCAAGTGTTGTCTGGATCTCTGTACCGTACAGTCTGGATTAGAGCCTTAATCCAGAAGAAGATAATTAGTCTCATCATTATTCTGTTTAGACAGTGTGACTTTGAGGCCTTTTTTTCAGCCCTCCCATAAAACATGAAAATAAATACAGCAGTTTATTTCGCAAAGGTCCTTGAATCCCCAGAGCTTTCTGCATGAACCCCAAGGCAAGCATCACACCTACGTCCCACCATGATGTTCCAGAAGTTGTTGGATCCTTCAGCCCTTAGTCCTTTTCAGTGTTTGTGAGTGAGCCAAGGTGGCAACTTAATACCCACTCTAAAGGGCCAAGTGGTCAACTACAATGCCTATGTATTGAAAAACCAGAGTACTGTGGCATCCTAAAGACAAAATCACACTCTTAACAGTGATCAGGAATATTTGCTTAGTTGCAAACTTGAGGTTCACAAGCCAGTTAATGGTAGATACTGTTAGTACTAAACCTATTTTCATTGCTTCATTTCATTTTTCAGCGGAAAGACTTCCCACTGCAGTGCATTACAATATGGGAAATAAAAATAATTCCTCTATCAACACAGCTGCATAATTATGTCATAGTCACTCTGAACAGGAAAAATTGCTAATGAGCTTACATAATACAAACTAAATATTGGACCAAAACACTGAACACTTTGCAGAGTTTTCACTTTATTTCACAAAAGAGATTAACTGGATTCAAGGTGGGCTTGCAGACAGGCTATTGTAAATTGGACCAGAAATCATCAGCCACCTACAGTCTGAATTTGACCCCATTATATTAAACAAAGAGCCCTGAGAAATAATTGAGCTGGGAGCTGCACAACAGCCTAAACCCCTGCTGGCTGGCAGTGTCCAGCAGAGAACAAATGAACCCACTACTAATGGTAGTCAACAGCTTCTTCTGAGGACTGAACTTATCAACCTCTAAAGAAAAAACAATATTCTGCTTGGTCCTTAAACAACCAACATGAAGTAGAAAACTGACCAAATTTGTAGCTACTGCAGTATATTACGGCTCTTCTGAAATCAAATGATCAATGAGAATTTAGATCAAGATCTTGTCAACTTCTTGCCAATCTGAGCATGTGAAAAGAGTAACAAACAAGTAACAAACATTATTCAACGACTAGAACCCTGCTTACTCATGTAGGCATTATAGATGGCACGATCTCTCGGTAGTCTGGGTGTAAAGACAGAGTCCCCAGAAGCACTGATGCACGATTATCATACGTTATCATGCACACGGGTTGACTGAACAGGTGTGCTCCTCCCCAGGTCAACATGGTAAGTCTCTAATGTGCCAATACCTCATCAGAAAACACTGTCACAGGCTCCGGATTCGGTCCTTCCCCAGTGACGGCAGCTGTCTGAGCGATGGAGGCAAGACCAGTTTTTTCACTTTTGCATTTTTAACATAGTGGAACATTAAGTAGCTTCCGCTCTAGAATAAATTGTGCAGATCCACTGCTATATGTTTTGTAGGCATAATAAGGAGTACTGTGACCCTACAAACATAAAAGTGTTGATGACTTTCTGGCAGTGGTGACTGCTATCAGCTATGGCTGGTGACATCCGTGCTGCAAGTTGATGGAATAAAAACAAACTTCCTACCTAAATTAGTTGGGATACAAAGCCCAGCTGCTACATGGAGAAAAGAGAATTAAATTATTAAATTAAACCATGCCCCACTGAAACTCCCCAGCACACTGTGATTTCTCTCTGAACATAGCCCCTTTCAAAAAAAAAAAAAAGCTTCCATTCTTTTGCAGAAGTCAAAAGAGCAAGTAATTAAAGCAGAACCTCGAGGTGCTGCCCCATGCCAGGCCTGACCCTGCCGCTCCTGTGGTGCTCTGGCAGCTGCACCTGGGGCAGGATGGATACAGACCCTGCGAGGCACAGCTCCCTGCTGCGCTGTTGGCTCCGGAGGGGGCAAACACGTCTGTCTATTCAGATGAAGGGGAAGAAGGTTCTCATTTCCCACCTGGAGCAGTTTCAAGCTTCATTCATTCCTCCACAGGGCCTTGAACTGTAGGGCTTGTCCTCGGCAGGGTTTATACCGGGGAAGTGGGTGGGCAGCCCAGAAATGTTAGCTAATCTGTAAAAAGAGCTTGTACATGATGGAAGAGTCTTGCCTTTTCGAAGAAACTCCTTTTCCATTTAAAGTTTAACAGTGAAAATTTTCTCCTTGACAAATTGATCAGTTAAGGTCTTCTCAGGTTGTTCCAAATGCCCTTCTGAGTACGGGAACTTGCAGTGTAGGTCTGAATTTCAGCAGAGTCTGACGCAGAGACTGTACATCATCTGCTATGTGCATGTAGGGTACACCGATAATTCTGGTACCAGGTAGCAGGTCAGTCTGATTAGGACTCTTTTGCCATACACTGTGTTTTGTCTTTTTTCTGCAACTGATCAGGGAATCTCAGCATTAATTAAATCTCTTGATGTACTTAGACAGCTTGTGGAATAAGTGGTAAGATATTAGAGACACCGAACTTGTTCATTTATTTCATCCCTGTAACCTGAGCTCCAATTTAATGTTGTATCTCCTACCCTCTTGAAGATTAATTACTGCACCAGTTAGCAAGTCATCTCACCTTCTTTCATTTGTGAAGAGTGTAAGTCAGTAGAAATGTAACTCTGGTATTACTCTGGCTTCTTACATGACCAGTGAAAATTCAGTTAAAGATTTAACAGTTAAATATGTTTAGCACTACAACACTCTTCTTAAAACCATCTCAAGGGCCAACTCAAGCATGGTCATGTTACGGGTGAAGGAATACAACTAACACTTAAATTCTGCTTTCAGTTGTCTCAGCATAGACACAGGCATCTCAGTTCCACACACAGATGTCCATTCCCAACTATCAGTATCAGAGTTTTCTGTATTTACACTTGTGTCAGGGAGCATATATAAATTCTTTAGATTTTTTTTTTTAGCATATAAGGGCTTTGTAGGGATGACAGCCTTCACATTTGCAAGAAAATGGCAGAACTGATCTTGCAGTTATATTGCTTTACCCTCACCTGTCCCTGCTGGCTCTGCAGTGATCTGAGGACACAGCGGAGGGTGCATGAGCAGCTCTGAGCTAAAAAGTACCAAGGCATCCCGTTTTCAGATACCTCTGTTCTGGACCCTTCATCTGTCTAAATAAAACAAGGTACACAGAGAACTTAAGGAGATTCCATGTTCTGGTAGGTCTGCAATGAGGAGGCTCCAGTGCAAAGCGACCAGCTGGCAGCTGTGCCAAAAATACAGTTCTGGCAGTGAAAGAACACGCAACTTGAAAACAATGAGTTAGAGATGTAGGAAAGCAAAGCAGTACAGACACGCTCTTCAGCCTAAGAATGACACATTCAAGAGGCTTTAGGTTGCTGGAGAGTAACTTCTCTGAAAAATTTGTGGCCAGAAGAATATTAATTTTTAATTTCTGAGACACTCAGCTAAGCATATTTTTCTGTCAAAAAGAAATTGACTAATTTTCATCCATTTTCAGAAGTCCAAAATAGGTGCAAATCTACCCTTAAACACAGCTGAAGTTTTATATAGTCTTGGTTAATGCATTTAAGTCCAACAAACCCAAGCACTAGCCACACACAGATAGATTCAGAAGGACATTACATGCTAGCCCAGGGAAACCTAAGCCTCCATCACAGCTTCCCCCATGGTCCTTTGCTTGCTCCCAAGAGTATAGATAGCTTTGTAGACAACCAAGCCTTGTAATCTTGACACTTACCACAATCACACATAACACCCAAAAAAAGCTCCAAAACTGTGCCTCTTTATGTGCCAAAACCTGCCCCTGCCCTGGTGATCACTCATTTTGCCAATGAAACACTTACCTGTCCCTACAATCACTGTAGTTCTTAGCATTACAGTTAATATGGTCATTACTGTTAATATGGTCATGTTAATATGACCATTTAATATGGTCAATATTTCGTGCAGTGCCCACTAACCTTGTTGTTCTGCATAACGCTATCAACATTGCCATTCTCAGTATCTGAAATATGGTACTTACACAGCCTTTTCACAACATGGACACCGGTGATTCTATCCTAGAAGCCCTTGTCCCAGGAAGGCCAAAGGTGGCTTCTCGATTTATGCCCTTAGGGTTAATGGATTTTTCCGATGGATTTTCTTCCCCCAGGATCCCATCTCTGCATTGTTTCTCCACACAGCTCCAAAAGGACAGCTTACAGCACCATCAAGAACCCAAAGCAGTTGCCTCCAGAAACATTCAGAAGACTAGTATTTGTTTCCTTAAGTTTCTCTTAGGTTCCTTCAGCTATACACCCTGGAAATGCATCCAAGCACAAGCGTCGCTGTCTGCTTTAGCGGGGCACCAGGTTGCCTGTTACAGACAACATGCAACAAGTCTTGCATTAATTCACACGTCCATCCCTTATCTTGACATCTGAAAATGGCACCTTCTGGCAGCTTCCCCTTTGGTATTGTCTTTCTTTTAAGGATGATGTATAGTGGCAATTTTGCTTTATCTGCTAAGACCACCAGCAAAGTGGCAATCCTATTTTTTCATTGGCAGTATTTTTGATAAGCGATTTGGGCTTTTTTATTGCGCGGTAATATGATGTCTGAAAAAAACAATGTATGTCTCAAGAAAAAAAGGGACGTTTGATTTGTGTTGCCTGCGTGCATTAGTAAACATTTGTGAATTTTATATATTGCTGCACTGTGTTGAAATTCTACTATTTTTTTCATACAGTTAAAACTGACTTTATGCCAGCGTTGTTTTACATCTAATGTCTTGAGCCTGAGTATTACATCATTTATACATGCCAAAAAATGCTGATTTTGACTTGCAGTTCAGCAAGATCTGCGGCTGTGAAGAAATTTTTAATTGTGATGGGAAACCTGAAAGGACCCCCTTCTAAAACTATTGAGAAATTTTTGTTAGAAATTTCCTAATCTGAATAACTCATTCTGAATTTCAACATTAACAGACTTGTAATTTTTTCTTACTATAAAACCTACAGAAAGACACATTCAGAAATCTACTAAAAAATTTTCATAATTTTTTACGCCATGATGCATGAGGTTTCCAAAATATCTTCAAAAGGCAGGAATCTATTGCTTAAAGTATGCAGTAGCAATGGTAGTCAAGATGCTTCAGACTAGAGAGAAAATTTTATATATACATTATATAATATAAATTATATTATATATAACCCAGGAGTAAGTAAGCAGCAGAAACAGATCATTCTGTCCTCACCCTTGAAGGAGCCAGTGGCTCAGAACAGCTGCTTTGGCTGCTTTTGTTTGTCATACTGAGGAGGAGGAGCAGGAGAGCGGCAGCTCTCAGGGCTTCCCCTCCCTGGGGTAAGTGGCAGTGGCTAATTAGGCAACATCGGTAGTGAATGGCTATACTGGAGTGGCTAAGGAAGA